>VWYK01101425.1:0-13193 GCA_013399775.1 Semnornis frantzii
TCTATCTATGTAATGATACTATTTTAAAAGTCTGTGTGTGTCTCCTCAAGTTTTCATTCTCCATAGAAAGCACTAAGAAAGCGAAGACTCACATGACAGTTAAAATCAGTTTCCAGTAATTACTTTGGTCTAGTGCTTGGCTTCTATTAAAAAAGTTAATTGCTTACTCAGATCTGTGTGTTCATGTAACTGCATCCAAAAAGCAGCAGAAGAATAAGTGTTTCTTTATGTTTGTAAGGAAAGAATGGAGAGTCTGGTCTTCACTCTGCATTACAGTAGTTTCAAAATAGAAGAATAACTAGGGAATGCATTTGCCAGACAGGAAACAATAGATGTTAAGTCTTCAGCTTTGGCAAAGGAATGTCCCAGGAAAGCTGAGATGTACACACGAAGATGAGTAGCTAATTAGACAGCTTATTAAAAGCCAGATTTCCTTGGAAATTTTAAGCACATCTAGAGCAGCCTGGCCGTTTGCCATCTATACATGGCATTGTTGAGAATGAAGCTAACTCTTGTGGCAGCCACTGGAGCAGTTAATTCATTTACCCTTAAATTCTTATATTTCTGCAGCAGGCTTAAAAACAAGAATAAACTGTTTAATGAAGCCTGGTATTAAGCCAGAGCTTGTGGACCTGATGCAAAGCACCATGTGGACAATTAGGTGGAATGTAAGGGTAAAAAAGAGTCAAACTGGCTCACGTGTCCTCTGGTCTTTAGTTGTTTACCCTGCATATGGCTTGCAATTTGTGACCTTATGTGACCCAGTTTTAAAATCACAGTTTTATAGTTCTGAGCATCTTAGCACTTTTATACTAAAACTTGACTGGGGTTGAGAGGCTTAATGCTTCTCCATCTTTTCCTGTAAGGTAAGCTAAGACTACAGACATTCTCTAATGAGATGTACAAGAAACCAATGGGATTAGACTTGGCAGGCACAGCTGCACATCACCTTCTTTTAAAGCTCAGCTAACAGCTTTTACATCTCTGTATGTTTGTTCACTTTTCTGGTTTCTTCATAATGGCTCACCACTTAAAGCCTCTGCCCAATAAGACAGTGATCCAACTTTACATTCCTTTCAGGGATGAAGATACTTTGAAGTATGTTTCTTAGGACTGTGCCCATGGTTTACATCAGACTATAGCTGAGAATGAAGGTTTGCACTTCTGGGTGTGCAGGGAGTTGTGGCTCCTTCTGTGCCAAAGGTTTCCTTAGCTCCAGCCTGCAGTTAGTGTTTACAGATCTTGGTGGAGGGACCTACCTTTTGGTCCCCTTTCCTCAGCTTTGGTCCCCTTTCCTCAGCCTGCTTCTGTATTTAACACTGAACAGTCCTTTGGTAAATCACAGAAAGAATCTCTCCGTGCTTTGGAAACTCAGCCCACCTTGCTCTGAGCAGTGTGCACTAGTCAGAGGCTTCAGGTCATGATTTCTCTACTCACCATATGAATCTTAAATTACTTTCTAAACAGTGACATAATTTTGGTCAGAGGAGTGGAAAGTTTCCTTAACACCTGGAACAGTTCACAACCAACTGGTTAAGGATCTCTCCTGGGAGGCAGGCGATACTGACCTAAAATCCCTCAGGCAGAGGAAGGAATTAAACATGACTTTTCAGCTTCCTGCAGCAGTGTTCCCACTCCAGCCATGTGAAGGGAAAGTGGGGTCAGGAGATATTTGGGACCTCTACATCCACCCTCTCACATCCCACTAAGCAAAGTGGGCAAAAATTTATCAATGTCACAGCAAAGCAGAACAGGGCACGAGGGGGAAAGTGAGGTTCATCCAGAGTACTATGGGTATCACCCAAGGAATTCATGGTATCTTGAAGTCAAAAGAAACACAGGACCCAAGACAAAACAAAGGGTACTTAAGATAAGGGCTAACTGGTGAACAAAGGAACTAGGGACTCATCTGTTTTACTGCTTAACCAATACGATGATACTTCAAAAGAGTGACTTTATAAGCTGAAATGGTGGAAAGCTGCCCTGGAGGAAGTCTGATCATAGAATCATAGAATGGTAAGGTTGGGAGGGACCTCAAGGATCATCTAGTTCCAAGCCCCTGCCATAGGCCCAGACACCTCCCACTAGAACAGCTCACTCAAGGCCTCCTCCAACCTGGCCTTCAACACCTCCAGGCAGGGAGCAGCCACAACCTCCCTGGGCAACCTGTGCCAGTGTCTCACCACCCTCACTGCAAACAACTTCCTCCTAACATCCACTTTCANCTAAGGTTTCCTGTAAGCCTTCTCTTCTGCAGGCTGCAGAGCCCCAACTCTCTCAGCCTGTCCTCACAGCAGAGCTGCTGCAGCCCTCTCAGCATCTTGGTGGCCTCCTCTGGACCCACTCCAACACTCCATGTCCTTCCTGTGCTGGGGGCTCCAGAACTATTAGAAATAAAGCCTGAACTGGATTAAGCTGTTTAGCTCTCAATGTCCAAATTAACATAACCTTTTTTCCCTAAATCAGCTAAAGAAAACACAGCACTATGCAAACCACAGATTATTTAAAAATATTGGGAAAATGCAGATAAAGTGTTTTGTACTCTATGTGAGGAGAGGAAAGGCAAAAAAAAAAAGTTTCAGCCAAGAAACATGATGAATGATCAAGGAAAAAGATGTGATTTAACTTGCCTAAGCCATAGTTCCTCTGAGGGGAAACTTCACACCATCCCTGTAGATGAGTATGAATCACATTACTTCTGCACAAATTATGTGCCACTTTATTTTCCCCAGGGACATTATCTAAATATATTAGATTTGTAACAAAATTGGTGAAAAAAACTACAAAAAGTGGTAGATGTATCACATTGTAATTTCCCTAATGCAATGATAATAAACATTAGTGAAATATATTCTACCGATTACTGGTACAGTGAATTTGTTTTACTAATTTGAGATAATAATTGTGTGAAAATGGTAACATAGAGAAGTGAAAAAGAAGGAACTAGGGCTCAAGAAAAGTATGTGATCCACACAATGAAATTATCGTCCACAGAGCTGACAATGGCACAGGGTGCCCAGGGAGGTTGTGGTTGCTCCCTGCCTGGAGGTGTTGAAGGCCAGGTTGGAGGAGGCCTTGAGTGAGCTACGCTAGTGGGAGGTGTCCCTGCCTATGGCAGGGGGCTGGAACTGGATGATCTTTGAGGTTCCTTCCAACCTTACCATTCTATGACATAATCACAGAATGGTAGGGGTTGGAAATGACCTCTGGGGATCATTTAGTCCAATCACTCTGCTAAAATAGTTTCACCTAAAGCAGGTGCTCAGATGCATTCTGAAAGTCTCTAGAGAAAAGGATTCTACAATCTCTTTGGGCAGCTTGTTCCTGTACTCCATCATTTCGACAAGAAAGAAGTTTTTTTACCAGGGTGTACTGGCTGACAGCTCACTGAACATGAGCCAGCAGTGTGCCCAGTTGGTCAAGAAGGCCAATGGCATCCTGGCCTGTATCAGGAATACTGCGCCCAGCAGGACTAGAGAAGTCCTTCTGCCTCTGTACTCAGTGCTGGTTAGGCTACACCTTGAGTCCTGTGTCCATTCTGAGCCCCTCAATTTAAGGAAGACATTGAGATGCTTGTATGTGTCCAGAGAAGGGCTCCAAGGCTGGTGAGGGGGCTGGAGCACACGGCCTATGAGGAGTGGCTGAGGGAACTGGGGGTGTGCAGCCTGCAGAAGAGGAGGCTCAGGGGAGACCTTATTGCTGTCTACAACTAACTGAAAGGAGGTTGTAGCCAGACGGGGGTTGGTCTCTTCTCCCACGCACCCAGTGACAGGAGGACACAGTTTCAAGCTTCGCCAAGGCAGGTTTAGGCTGGACGTTAGGACGAAGTTCTTCATTACAGTGATTGGCCATTGGAATTGCTGCCCGGGGAGGTGATGGAGTCACCATCCCTGGAAGTGTTTAAAAAAAGACTGAATGTGGTGCTTAGTGCCATGGTTTAGTTGATTAGATGGTGTTAGGTAATAGGCTGGACTTGACGATCTCAAGCATCTTTTCCAACCCGGTTAATTCTGCTATTCTGCAATGTTTAAGTGGAACTTCATATGTTCTGGGTTTTGCCTATTGGCCCTTGTTCTATCACTAGGCACCACTGAAAGGAGTCTGGCTGACTCTCTTGGCACTTGCCTATATATATTTATAAATGTTGATATACTCTCTCTTAATATTCTCTTCTCCATGCTAAACACATCTCAAGTCTCAGCCTCTCCTTGTAAGAGAGATACTGCAGTTCCCTAATCAACCCTCTACTGGATGCTTTCCAGTAGTTACCCATCTCTCTTGAACTGGTGAGCCCAGAAGTAGACATAGCACTGCAAATTTGGCCTCACTAGGGCACAGTCAAGGGAGAGAAGAACCTCCCTCAGACTGCTGGTCACACTCTTCTTAATGGACCTTAGGATACCACCATTGGCCACAAGAGCACACTGATGGCTCAAATCCAAAGCTCGATTTTAAATTTCAATAGCACCATCAGATTGACAGTTAAACTAAATCACACTGAGACACATACTGCATGGAGAAAGGCAGGACAGTAGCCTTTGGCTTTAATATGAACTTTCTGCTGGAGCCAAGCATGATGGTGCTATCACAGATGATGCTAACAAGCACTTAGGAAAGTATTTTTTTCTTTCTCTTGTTGCCTGTATCTACTGTGAGAAATATCTATTTTAATTTTTACATGATTTGGAACTGGGGAGGAACGAAAGGCAGAGAAATGGATTTTGTCCAAATGTATTCAATAGCTCACTTGAAATGTAGCTAAGGGTCACTAATGAAATAGATTGGATGAAGACTAGAGGATAATTGCAGCATAAGCTGGATCTCAGAAAAGAACAGCCTAAGTTCAAGCGTAGTGTGCAAGTCATGAATGTTTTCCTACTGTGACAAATCTGACAAGTTGCACTCATAAAAACCTGAAGACAGGAGATAACCTGCTTCCAGCTTCTGAGAACTGTGCACAATAAAAATGTCTGAAATGGACTAAATTCTAAATTTGCTGTTGACTTTGCTGCCATTGAGAACAAAGTCTGCTAATCTCCAGGGTAAGGAGGCTTTACAAGCTCTTCCTCTATCTCACCACACACCTTCACACTGACTCGGTTCCTGCCTACAGCCAAGTCACCTTAATGAGAACTCTCACAGGATTTATTAGGAAATGATCACCTTTTTGATACTGACAAGTCAGACCTCTGAAGGGATTCTTCCTCTATAAAAAAGTAAAGCAAAGCTACTGTCTTTTCAGAAAGCCTCTTTTAGTGCCAGAAATAAGTAAACATGACTGTAGAATGAAGATAATAACTGTATTAGAGACTTGTATGGCAACAGGCATGCAAAAGTGAGATTCTAACTACACATAAACGGTTACATAGAGCAGAGGACATGTGTTCAGATGACAAATGATTTGCAAATATTATTCTGTTGACGCAGACACACAAAGTTCAAGGTGGCCTCAGTTAGTAAACAAGGATGGAAAATGTACCTCACACATTTACCCCATGCCTAAAAAACAAGCGATTTAGCACAAGACATCTGGACATTAAAAAATCAGCATGACGCTATTCAGAGCCCATCAAAACATGCAGCCATGGCTTAGCGTCTAGTAGCTAAGCAACGTACTTCATACATTCAAAACATAGTTGTAAAAGTTGGATCCTCCTGCCAATTGCTGCCACTCTCATTGAAAAAGCTAAACTGGAAAAAATCTCTCTTCAGTTCAAACTGGGGCTGCTTTCTCTGGGAAACATCTCTACTGCTTTTTAATCCTTTAACCCTTTCCATGTTTACATTCCAAGAGGAGGAAATGTTGACATTTCGAGTGTAAGCATATAAAGCCCTGTGGACATGTACATACCCCTTGCAACAACCATCATGAGCACATGCAGTAAGAAGCTATAGTCTTGTTAAGTCAAATAGTGAAATGTAATGCCAAACAATGTGCATGTGCACACAACAAATCATCAAAGCAGACTAAGTTATGCTGAACCGCACTGAAGAGCTAATCCCATAGTTAAACATGTTAAAATGTAAACCAAGAAAACAGAAGCTGGTGCTTTTTCCTTGGAAAGCATTTGCATCCCTAAATAACATGGCAAACAATATTTGCATCTTAAGAGTGGAAGTAGACCACAGGAAGTGTGACATTCCGTTTACTTTAGGTACTACTTACATCCAAAAGAAGTAACTCTACACATGGAAGATGCATTGCTCAGGACTCTTTGAAAGTGGATTACTGATTAGCAGCACACTCTTACTCCAGCAGGAGGGCACCCATGCAAAGGAATTACAAATAAGCATCTGGAAAGCAAGTGCACTTTAAATCCACATCCTATCTCAACACAAATTAACTTAATAGCTGATGCAAAGTTTCACAGTCTGACACAGGTTTTGTATTGTAAGAAATAACAGGGAAATAAATGGGAATACTGGCAGAGAAAAACACTCTGGTGAAAAGTGATGGATTCTGGCCCAGGCTTAATTAATAAGCCATTAAAAAGGATGTTTGTAGCAAACACCAAGAGCTTTCCACCCCAGCCTAGGTAGCCTGCTTTTGTTCAGATTAGAATGATAAAAATTTGAAAGCTTGCAAATTGGACCAATGAGCTTTACACTGCTAAAAAAGGCTCCTGCCTGCACAAGTGATCCCTGATTGACACAGAACTTAATGTTTCAACTATTTACAGCTATAAAAGCAAGCCAGGCACTTCCCCCCCCCCCTTCTGGAGGAACTCCTTCCACAAACCATCCAAAGCATCCTTTTTGGCAGCCTCCTACGATGTAGAAAAGCAGAACTCAAATGAACGGAAAGTCATGCAGTTATTTTTTTCATTCTTTGGGAAAGGAAAAGAAGAAAACACCAAACCCAAACCACTGAAGGGATATTCTTACAGAAGAACTTCATTGCATAAACTCGGCCACAAGTCTGCTAAAGCAATGTCCCTTAACGACCTCTGGCAATGCAGTTAATTAACAATCAGGCGGGGAGCAAGGCACAGCTCTGCATGGGTAATACTGGCCAGATCCAGCCCAGAGTTGATCAGAACGCCCAATTTTCACTTGAGGAACAAGCTATCGGCCCAACTGCCTCAAATTCTGCAGCTCTGTTTACCTGCGGTTTGCACTTACGTCCTACCCTTGAACCACAAGTGCTGCTGGCTTCCAGTGCAGCAGAGCTATTCTTGCTGGAAATAGCATCTCATCACACTCAACAAGAAAGTCATGTGTACTTTTAAGGTGTTTACCATTTTCACCAGCAGGTTTGTTTGGGGGCTAATTCAGGCTAGGGAGCGCTATAAGCCCTTTTGGTCTGGCCCACCTTCCCAGAGAGAAAGGCGACATAGTGAATCACCTCATGGGAAAGGGGGAACAATGTCATCTCTCAAGCAGAGATAAATTAAAGCAGTTTCAGCCAAGTCCTGTGACCAGGCAGATCACCACCCCCCCCACACTGGCAGGAGCCCCAGCACCACACTGGTACAAACCACAGTGGAGATGATCATACCCACAGTAGGGATGACCTCACGGTGGATGGGGCAGACACAAATGCATACATAATCTGTTGAGTTTTCAATCCCTTCTCCATCCCCAGTGGCTGTGACCATGGGTGCCTGTCCCTGAGACATGGTGCAACCCAATGGAAAGGCCAAATTTGTAAGCAGGGAGGCAATCACCAGGCAAGGCAGGGCAACTGCCACCAGGCAGACCTCATGGCAGCCCAGCCAGCTCACGACACACCATTCGAGGGCACCAAATTGCTGTTGTTTGAGATGATGCCTACCTCGCGGGTGAACAGAATGGCAGCATCGTAGTGCTCGTCGTGGTCATCATCGAGGCGGTTGTGCTGGTGCTGCCACTTGCAGAAGTTCTTGAGGGTGGTGGCGGCATTCCTGTTGACCTCCAGCCCCTTCTCCTTCTCCCCCAGGGCCACTACCTTCACTACAGCCAGCCGAACGTGGTTCTCCAGGCTGGCGTGGGCATAGAGCCGGGAGGCGATGGAGGCCAAGGTGAGCAGGTAGTGCTGCAGTCCCTTCCCGTACTTGCGGACCATGGAGGCGTCGGCTACCAGCAGAAGCTCCACCTGCCGGGCCCGGGAGACCGAGCGACGTCGCCGTCGCCGAGTTACCCGGGCCGCGACCGCCGCCCCCCCGGCAACGTCGCGAGTCTCGCAGCTGGTGCGGGCCGGCACTGTCTCGAAGCTGAATCGGTCTCGATGGAAGAGGTGCGGGACGCGGGCCGGGCCCTCCCCGTAGATCCGTGGGCCGGCTGCCTCCTCGCCGCGCCGCGCCGGTCTGACGGTGTAGCGTGAGCGGCCGACGGCGAAGAAGCCGTCGAGGCCGCCGCAGAGGTCGAAGACAGCCAGGGAGCGCGGGCTGCCGTCCACTGTGCCGCGGTAGTAGCAGCGCGCCGGCCGGCCGGCCCGTGGCGCCCGCGCCCCCACCGCCTCGTCGCGCTCCAGGTCGAGAAGGAAGCGCTGGCCCCCAGCGTAGAGGACGTATCCCGCCTTGCCGCCCCCCGCGTACGTCGGATCGAGGCGCCGNGACCAGCTTCAGCATCATGCTTGCTTCGCCGTCGGGAGCGGCCACAGTGGTGGTGATAATTAATAGTAGTAATAATAACAAGAGTTGGGAAGGGAGGTGGAAAGAGCCGGTCGGAAGAGTGCGGCTATGTAGTTAAGGGAAGGAGAGAAAGAGGAAGGAGAGGAGAGAAAAAAAGGAAAAAAAAAAGATATAAAGAAAAGGGAAAGGGAAAAACCCCCAAAACAACAACAAAAAAACCCTAAACCCAAACAGAAAAGTTGTCCCTCCCAAACTCGAGTCAAGTGTGAGTGGGAAAGAAAAAAAATGTCAACAAAAGCCGCTCGCGTGTGAACTTTGTGATTCTCTTCAGGGAAGAGCTGGGAGCACATGGAAGGAGAGAAAGAGGCAAAAAATCCCAAATCACTGCTGCTGGGGAGGCAAAGAGGGGAGCGAAAAAAGGGAGGAGAGGAGGCTCGGACCCGGCAAGCAGAGAAGTTTGAGCACTTCCCACTCCTTTTCCACTTCTCTGCTGTAGTTACCGGATCATCATGAGCAGCAGCAGGGGCAGGGGGCAGGTCTGCTGCGACTCGGCACTTTCTCGGGCTCCGGTGAGCTCCCTTTCCTTCTTTTACCCCCTTGTGTTATGAAGAGAAGGAGGAGAAGGGGAGAGAAGAGATTCAGGCACCGAAAGTCGCCTCGATCGTCTCCGGTGAGATGGTTAAAAGGAAAAGAGGGAAAAGAAAAAAAAAAAAAAAAAGGGAAAAAAAAAACCCAAACAAGAGGGAAAAAAACAAACCCAAAATACCCTCAAAACCCAAACCAAAAGACAAAAAGTAAAAACACCACCAAAACAAACCAAAACAACCAAGAAGCGAAAAACGTCCCGGATTTTTGTAAAAGCCCCCTCCCCGTATCTTTGTTGTTGTTGTTGTTGTTNGAGGGAAAAAAACAAACCCAAAATACCCTCAAAACCCAAACCAAAAGACAAAAAGTAAAAACACCACCAAAACAAACCAAAACAACCAAGAAGCGAAAAACGTCCCGGATTTTTGTAAAAGCCCCCTCCCCGTATCTTTGTTGTTGTTGTTGTTGTTGTTGTTGTTGTTATCCCCAGTCTGTCGATGTGAACAAGAGGAGAAGGGAGAGAAATGTGAAGATGAGAGGAGGTGGAACAATGAATTTATAGCGGAATGCCATCCTGCAGTGGCAATTTCAACAATTCGTCACTGCAGGCTGCCTCTTAAAGGGAGAGCTTCAAAACCACCACTCCCACACTTCCTTCTCATTTAATCAGACAGAGAGAGAAACTTGAGGGGAGGGGGAAAGGGAAGGGAGGGTGCTGCGGGGGGAGGAGAAAAGGAGGGAGAAGTAGGCAGGAGAGAGGGAAGAAGGAGACGGGAAGAGCGGGAGGAAGCCGGGGGGGAGAGAGGGACGGAGAGAAAAAACGTTCGTGTGTGAGAACCGCTGGATTTGCCTGGAATCGCTTAAAGCTGCAGTCACCCAGGCTTTGACATGTCACCGCTGGCCGGGGACGGTGGGGCTGCGCTTACCTCACGTCCTGCCTGCGTCCCCCTCTCTCCTGCCTGCCGCGGCCATTCATTTTGCAGCGTTCAGCGGAGGAGGCACGTTTGCTCCTGGCTCTCGGAGGGGAGGGAAGTGGCCGGGGCTTTTCCAAGAGCGCCGGTGCGGCGCGCACGGGGGGCGGCCGGGGAAGCGGCCGCGCCGGCTTGTGGAGGGCGCGCTCCCGCCGCTGCCCCACATGTCCCAGCTCGTCCCCGGTTCCGGCACCTTTTCTCGGATCAGTGACAGCACCAAACTTCCTCTCTTTGTCTGAGAGGCCGCGGCTCGTCTGTACCCAGCCTGTTATTAAGGCCCGGCAAGCTGTCATCTAGTTTGGGCGGATTGTGATTTCCCCCGAGCCCCCGAGGAGGAGACAGGGAGGGGATGAGTTACTGCTTGCTTTAACCTTTTGAATGACTTCAGATACTTAGATCACCCCTCTGCTGACTGACACACGCATACGCTCACCCGGTCCCCTCGTCTTTCTTCCCCCACTTCGCGCTGCACCGGGGACATCGCAAAGGGCAAATGTCTGCACTTTTTCATCTTCCTTTTCCACATTGACATTGGTCGGAGAATGAGAGGAGATTCGCAAACAGCTCATTCTGCTGAAAGCAAGGGCTGGAAGGTAGCCTGTGCTCTGGGAGGGCGACAGGAGCAGGACCCGAGAGCAGTGTGACTGCGCTGTCTTTCCTCCCGCTGAGGTGGCAGCATTACCAGGTCCCTTGCCGTGCACCACTCAGATACGGATTCATGGGAAACAAATTGCTTATTATCTCTTATTTCCTACCCATGACGAGTGTCAGGTGCTCCCTAGTGCCGGACTCCAACGGAGACGCAGCTCTCCGGTTTCGTAGTTTGTAAATAGCATCTCAAGCTCAACCGCTCTCTGCAAGCAAATGATGTGCACATCTGCAATACTTCACAGAATCAGGATCATGGTGGTGGGATGCTCAGAGAATAGTAGACCAGCACCTACCTCTCTAGATTACAGAGAGTCTAGCACTTCTGTTAAGAACAGGTTAACTAATGCACATACATTTTAAAAAAAATATATTCCGTGTAAAAGATTACATTAAAATAATCCTGAAGTTATGCTTATTAAATAAGGTACTAAAGATTTGCAGGTCATCCTTGTCCATTTTTCCTGAAATAGTGATAACTGTGAACAAAAGTTCATTTCTCAACATCCTGATAGCTCTTTTTCTACATTTTATCGTCACCAAAAATTCGTGACTGGAGTCAGTAAATTCCCAAATGAAGAGTTATATATCAGGAAGGTGACATGGCATTCTTAGGGCATCGGTCCAGGACTATTCAACATTTTAAAATGTAAGTATTTTCTCAGTTACTTTAGTTATAAAGTAAAGACAGTTGAAATAAAAATTAAAGGGAAGTATTAGGAAGAAAAGGGCATATTTTGATTATAAAAAAGAAACTGTAATTTGTGTCCCATTTTTTCTTGGATGGCTTATACCTTTCATTTTAGCCTACGAGATACCTGTTCAGCACAAGAAATGCCTTTACTAACTTCACGGGGATTTAATCAAGCCCTACACTCACGTATATGTCTGGGTCCAAATTCCCTGATACTTCTGGGAGAGATGCTAAAGATGAGATCTAGGATAAGGAATATAGTTTGGATAACAGCCTCAGAAACTCTCATTTTAAAAGTGTTAGTTTGTTAATGAAAAGGCATATGGTGCACAAGAGGCCAATGTAACGTTCTCCCATGCTACAGCAGAATTCCAACTGTCCAGTCATGTAGCCTAGGAAAAAACAGGAATGCTTAGAGGGCTTAGTGGTAATTAAATGGTGTGTCTCACTACTCGTGTCTTGTGTTGTCTTTGATTTCCCAAATGACAGGAAAAGTTTGCTAAGATTCCGTAATGCCCTGTTTCACTGAGCAAGGATCTAGGCTTTCCAGGAAGGTAGAAATTAGCCCGTGCAGATTACCCCATAGATTGCAAAATCTTTCCTATTTACGTTTCAAAGCCATAATAACTCATCAGTGCAATAATGGAAGATAGGTGCCCCTTGAAGTGTAAGGATAAATTGTTTACATCGTCTTTCTTTTCCTCCTAGTTTTGCCTTCTTAGCCTCTTTTTACAGTTACAGCACTGCCTTTAAACAAGAAATCTTGTTAGCGTGTCTCAAGTTGTGGATGACACTAAATCCTTGTCAAACACTTCTGACCTGGAAATCTCAAAGCTGACCTTTCCTGACTGAGGGACTGAGAACCACAAATCTTCAATTAGCTTTCAGACACAACACAGGTTTTGTACACTTTGGATCAAATTCAATCCTGATGTAAAAGAGTGCAGTCCTCTTGAGTTTCTGGGAGCTACAAGCTGCTTTCATTAAGGTTGTGTTTCACCTTCTGGGTTTGCCCATAAACCCCTTTTGGATCCTTCAAGTAGCAGATTCAGTAGCTGTGGATTCAGAGTATATAGTATTTTAGATGCATAAGAAATACAGCTCTAAGCATTGTAAACACTCTCATGAAGCAATAGCTCGAGAGAGATGGAGATACTGAAAAAAATGCCGATTATTTTATCCACGTGTCTTCCAAATTGCCTTATAGAAGGGTCCTGTTTTAAGTTTTTTTCAATTCTCAGTCACATTAGAATCACAGAATCATAGAATCAACCAGGTCGGAAGAGATCTCCAAGATCCTTCAGTCCAACCTATCACCCTATCACTATCCAATCAACTAGACCATGGCACTAAGTGCCTCATTCAGTCTTTTCTTGAACACCTCCAGGGATGGTGACTCCACCACCTCCCTGGGCAGCCCATTCCAATGCCAATCACTCTGTTTGTGAAGAACTTCCTCCTAACATCCAGCCTAGATCTCCCCCAGCACAACTTGAGACTGTGTCCCCTCATTCTGTTGCTGGTTGCCTGGGAGAAGAGACTGACCCCCATCCGGCTACAACCTCCTTTCAGGTAATTGTAGACAGCAATGAGGCCTGCCCTGAGCCTCCTCTTCTCCAGGCTAAACAACCCCATCTCCCTCAGCCACTCCTCACAGGGCTGTGCTCTGGGCCTCTCACCAGCCTTGCTGCCCTTCTCTGGACACCTTCCAGTACCTCAACATCTCTCTTGAATTGAGGGACC
>VWYK01101427.1:2129-17610 GCA_013399775.1 Semnornis frantzii
CACAGGAAGAATATCTAAGTGTTGGAGGGGGTCCAGAGGAGGCCGTGAAGATGCTGAGAGGGCTGCAGCAGCTCTGCTCTGAGGACAGGCTGAGAGAGTTGAGGCTCTGCAGCCTGCAGAAGAGAAGGCTTCCAGGAGACCTTATCTGAAGGGGGCCTACAAGAAGGCTGGGGAGGGACTATTTACAAAGTCTCGTAATGACAGGACAAAGGGCAATGGGTTTAAACTGGCAGAGGGGAGATTTAGACTGAATGTTAGGAGGAAGTTGTTTGCAGTGAGGGTGGTGAGACACTGGCACAGGTTGCCCAGGGAGGTTGTGGCTGCTCCCTCCCTGGGGGTGTTCAAGGCCAGGTTGGAGGAGGCCTTGAGTGACCTGTCCTAGTGGGAGGCGTCCCTGCCTATGGCAAGGGGTTGGAACTGGATGATCCTTGAGGTCCCTTCCAACCTTACAATTCTATGATTCTATTTCTTGCATCAATTAATTACCCCTTCATAACAGCATGGTGGTGTCAAGGCACAAACTTAATGGATTACTGCATCACCTGTAGGAATAGTCAGCTGTGACTATCTTAATTCTCAAATGAAAGATGAAGTGGGTAGGAAATAATACAGTGGCAGATCTGGAATTTTTTCTTTATCCTAGTTCTCTGCTAAGTGTTATAGTCTGAGAGTCCATCTCAGAAAGGATAAAAAAAATGGAAATAGACATTAAATATTCTTCAAGGAAAGTTATACATCTTCTCCTTCAAGGGAAGTTTTGTGAATAAGGTGAATCTTGTAGAGAAGGGTTATAGGTTGGACTTGGTGATCCTGATGTTGAACTTGATGTTGAACATCCTGAACTTGGATGTTTCTGTGATTCTGTGATCAGTGTACTAACTGCAAACACTTCCCTGACCTTGGATACAGGCATGGATAGATGGGATTTGTTGTTTAACAGAAGCCTAGGAATGTCTTCAGTGCAGTTTGTTATTTCCAATGGAATAGGGAGAAATAGGAGGTAAATATGGAAAGCTGCCCCTTATATCTTAGCAACCCCAAAGAAGTCCAAGCAATCTGGCCAGCACAACATGCTGCCAAACTGGACACAGACTGGTTGATGATCTCTGGAGGTCCCTTCCAACCTCTAAAGGTCTGTGATGCTGTGAAACCAGCTGTGTCAGCAAACCCAGGATTTTGCCAGCATAACTATTTGACCAACAGCTCTTTTGATCACCTTAAAATACTCCATGATAAAAATAAACTCAGTGTTAGCTATCTCAGTAGCTCTCAATGCAGATTCATGTAATAAACACAGTCCATGAATTCTTGTGTGAATGAGGGCAGATGCTCCTAGCACTGTGTTTAGTGTTTGTAGAAATACTTTCTCCCTGCTGCTACTATGACATGTTGTTACAACTTGCTATGCAACATACTCCAGTGTCTACTAATTGTTGTTTACTAATAGGGCTAAAAGTCATTGTAATCTACCTACAGGGCATTTTATCTTTTATGATGTCCAAAAAGTTTTGAAAAGCACCAACACACTCTCTCACACATTCATTATTAATATCAACATCTTAAGGTTCGTCTTAGAGAAGGGGATGAATGTTTGGCTTATGGTTTTACTACATCTGCCCTAAAAAAAGGGTTCGGTTTCTGTTGTTGTTGTCTTTTTCCATTAATTTAGACCTGCACACGGTGAGTAGAATTCCAGTCCTGACACACACTTGGTATTCAGTTCACCTGGAACTCTTAGGCACAAAAAAAGGGGATGTAGAAGAATAGAAATAGCAACAGTAGATTTTTCCTTATAAACCAATAGCAATAGATCAGATGAAAATGAATTCTCTGCATGTTCCTTCAGCACTGGGAAATGAACTGTAGGAAAGGAGAGTTAGGAGCATATTCATAGATTCCCACAGGATGGGAAATGAAGGCTCTTTCCTCTCCTGTCAGAGAAGATTATGCAAAGAACTGTGTTTTGGGGACAGGAGAGGAAAGGCAAAAGGAGGAGAGAGGACCAACAAAACTTGTCATGGTTTTATGGGCTGACATTTTACAAGTAAAATTATTTAAGAGACCAATTTCTCATTCAGGAGGAATTATGATTACAGATTTTAAAGAGCAAAGAGCCGACAAATTATTTTTGTATATATACACATATATCCTGTCACGTTGTTGATCTGGCCTCACTTACTATACACTTCACTGGCTGTTCAGAGTGTAAAAATTAAACAGAGACACTTAATTTTCAATCTCCTTCAGCTGCAGCTTATTACTATGAGCACATTTATATGTAAGCTTCCACAAAAGCTTTTGAGATTCCTGGTTCAGTGATCAACGTTCATCTGTCAGGCTTCTTCTGATCTGTCTGAGCTGCCTTCCTCCTAGGTCCCAACAACAAAGCTCTTGTCTGTTTGAAGTGGTGCTCTCTTCCAACATGCCTGGAATCTAAACCATGAAAAAGAAATAAATCAGTGCAAGAACAACCATTAGCTTTCAGCCATTAGTGGCTGCAGCTTCATTCTGCAGTCCCAGGTATCCTCAGCCTTCATGAAGGCAAGAGGAAGGAGGAAAGGAAGCAAAGCTGGCAATGCGGGTTAGGGGACCAGCGGGACCTCCCTTTTCCACAGCATCCTACATTTAGCTCAGGATAATCTGCACCATCCCTGCCTTTGGACTCCTCTCCTCACTTTTGCACTGCTCTGTGCAAACGTGCAGGCTTGGCAAGTCCTGGGGTCCTTTTGAGAGAGCTGCTGGTGACACCTGGTCCTGACTACTCTCAGACCATACAGCAGGCAATTTCCTGGCTGCTGTTTTGCACTGGGCAGACCTGAGCAGTTTGGCTCTGCCCTGCCCTTGTCGAGGTAGCATCGCTTTCATGACTCCCTGCCTCGTGGCAGTTGTGTTTGGAGACACTCCGGACTTTGGTGGCTTTGCCACCCACCCTGGGCTGCTGCTGCCTGGATCCAGACTATTGGACACTGCTTGCAGCATCAGAAGGCAGCTGAGCCACAGAGAAATCCAGCAGGTCATCATTGCCCAATACCTATCTCACCTTGGTGAGCAAAGCCTGCTGCTGCTCCCTTAATTCTCTGCTCAGCCTGATTGATAGTGATGTGAAGCTGTGTTTGTAGCTTAGCCTTTTCCATTCCCTGACTTCCTACATCTCTACATTTGTCCTTAACATCTGTTGAAGAATTCCCAATCGAATTAGAAGCTGTAAATAAACCTAAACTAGTTCTGTATAGAGTTTGGGGGTGGGGCTGTCAGGAAAGGAAAATCATTCTATCTTTATAATTCCTGCCTCAGCCACATTAATTCCCTGTCTCCACAACACCTCTGCTGCTCTGTCTTGTAGTGTGCAATGCTGTACAGTAGAAAGAAATTGGGATAGGCTCCCATTAGCTAAAATAGCAAATTCTAGGGCAATAAAGAACATAATTATTCCAAATTATCTAATTATTTTTTCTTTGCAGTTTCAGCTATTCCTGAAAGCATCTTCAAGTATTTATTCACAATAAAATTAAATACATTTTCTAGGAGGCTTCGTTTAAAAAAATCTAATCCTCATAAGCAAACTCTGAGAAAAATTGGGTGGGTCTGGAAGTTTACAGTCAGCAGAACATGAAATTGGTCTTGCCCATCTGTTTCTTCTCATGACTTCCCACACACTGTACTGTTCCACATACCTGTCTTCAAAGTGACTTATCCAGCCTGGGGGGGGGTTCCACAAACCTATCCACCTGTGGAGACTTGCAGCTGCTTTCATGTTCTTACAGCCTAGTGCTATCCTTACACACACATAATTGTTTGCTCTGCCTACAGGCGTTTCAGTTTCTCTGTGTTCCATTCTTTTCCTAGGACTCGAACTAACAGAGGTTTTCTCCTACAAGTGATCAGGGAAGGTTTCTTCTTCACAGCCACATTTGAGCACAGAAAGCTCATTGCTAATGCTAAAACCTGCTCTGTAATCCCCTCCACGGTCAGGTTAGCATTCATAGACTCAATCATAGAATCATTTTGGTCAGAAAAGACCCTTGAGATCATTTGAGTCCAATACCACAGAGATGCTGAGAGGGCTGCAGCAGCTCTGCTCTAAGGACAGGCTACAAGAATTGGGGCTCTGCAGCCTGGAGAAAAGACTTCTACGAGACCTTAGAGTAGCCTTCCAGTATCTGAAGGGGGCTACAGGAAGGCTGGGGAGGGACTATTGACAAGGTCTTGTAATGACAGGACAAGGGGCAATGGGTTTGAAGTGGCAAAGCGGATACAGAAACTGGATGTTAGGAGGAAGTTGTTTGCAGTGAGGGTGGTGAGACACTCGCACAGGTTGCCCAGGGAGGTGGTTGAGGCCAGGCTGGATGAGGCTCTGGGCAGCCTGATCTAGTGGCAACCCCCCATGGCAGGGGGGTTGGAACTGGATGATCCTTGTGGTGCCTTCCAACCCTGACTGATTCTATGATTCTAAGATGTGCACTTGTTCCAAGCCTTGCACTTCCTCCCTTGCCACCATTTGGGCAGTTAGTCTGTCAACGGTGAACGAGGAAGGAAGAATTAAAAAGCGCCGCTGCTAAGCAGGCAAAACGTACAAACACCTGCACAGAAAAGCCTGGAAAACGCCACGGGACGCGGATCAGGCTGCCCAGTGCAGCACTTTGGCCGCCAAGCACGCAGCGCCCGGGCCAGCCGCGAACCCGTGACCTCGGGGGCTGTGCCGCGCGCATGCGCGCCGCGGCCGGATGGGAGCGCGCGTGTCACGTGCTCGGCGCGGTGGGGGCCGGACCGGGAGATGCTGCAGCTGCTGGAGAAGCTCCCGCCGGGCCGGGTCTCTGAGGTGCGTTTCTGTGCTCTCGGTGCCTCTGAGGCAGGCGGAGTGCGGCCGCTTTGTCGGTCAGCAACCTGCCCGCCTTCTTGCCCGAGACGGCAGCTGCTTTCCTTGGAGTCGGGGCCTCCGGACCGCTGCCGCCGCGAATCCAGTTTGGGAGGGTGGGGGTGCGGCGAGAGCAGGGGTGCGCTCCCTGGACCCGGCCGGGTGGTGTCCAGTGATGGCCTTCGGGGCTGGAGAGGGCCATGTTCGCTGCGGGGAGACCGAGCTGCCGCTTTGCGGCTCCTATGAGGGCGGTGCGGGCCTGGAGAGGCTGTTACAGTGCACCGCCCTTCCTCGGCGGCCTGGCGGTGCCTCTCCGAAACGAAAACAGAAGTGCGGCCTCAGAATGCAGTGGTGCTGCACCCAGCCTCTTGGGGTCTGTTTTGCGTCCTGCCGATCCCACTGCCGAGGCGACCGAGCTGCCCTTTGCTGTGGCGGCTCTGCTGCCCGGCAGCATGTTATAATCGTGCACAAAACTGTTAAGTCCACATATAAGTCCAAATCAAATCTCTCGTTTGAAGCACGGTGTGATTCCTGTGGCCGGGCATTGCGAGTTGACTTGCAGGACGGGAGCACAGTTCGCATACAGGGACCTACACCTTTATGACTTTGAATGGGCTGCAGTTGTGGGGGAACACCCAGAGAGAAGTGATGACTGAATTGCCTGCCCAGTCTCGGATCAGGTGTAGCTTGTCTGTGATAGAATCATGTTCTCAACCTATCTATCACATTGTTTTCAGTTCCTTCATAAAATAATTGATGGCATATGTGGCCGTGCCTACCCTCGATACCAGAATTATGGCAGCGTTTGGAGTCTGTCGGAGTGGATGGAGGTTTTAGAAGAAACAAAGACATACTTCAGAACTGCAGTGGGCAAAAACATATCAGATGAAGAGGTAAGGGCTCATTGCCGATTTGGCTTGGCTTTGAGAGGTGGTAATGGAGTGATTAGCCTTGTTTGTTTAGTCCCGAAGTGTAGCATTCGAGTAGTAGCAGGCTGAGCTAAACAGGTAGGTGAGCACTATTTAGAGATATGCTATGAAGACCTTTAAAAGAAAGGTGAAATTGACCCCCACCTTTTTTTTTTTTTAATAGGGCTGGATAAAATGTTAAAATACTATTGTTAAAATAATTAACAATACTATTTTTTGCTCAAATTGATGTCCTAAGTAGTACCAAATTAAATCTCTTTTTCTTATAATATATAACCTGTCATTACTGTTTATTAGCAGTAAAAACAGTTCATGCTCCTGTTCAGCTCGTTTTTTTACTATTATGTTTTAAGGTAATGACTGCAGGTAAATCCCTCCTGACCCCCTCCCCCCCCAAAAAAAAAATCTAAACTGAGTGGAGAACCATGTGGGACAGTAATTAAAATTCAGGACATTCCCATATGCATAAACTTTGAAAAAACTTCTTCCATTATTAGAAATCTCAATGCTTACCTTTTGCACATTGCTGTATTTTGACTACTTGCTGTGAGCTAGATCAAAGAAAGATATTGAAGCAGCTTGGGAAGGTCAGTACCTCACTGTGCCTCTTTTGGTTGTCCTAAGGTGTTTTGTCTCCACTCTGATGTTCAGAAGCTCTGACAGCTAAACCTGAGTTCTTTGTGGGTGTAATTTTTTGTTTTGATTTTAAAGTGGTATCTAAGAAGGCTGATAAAGCCTCTATTTTCTCATCTCTTTTAAAATCATAGAAAGTTAAGGGTTGGAAGTGACCTCAAAAGATCATCCAGTCCAACTGCCCTGCCAGAGTGGGATCACCTACAGCAGGTCACACAGGAACACATGCAGGCAGAATGTATCCAAAAGACTCCACAACCTCTCTGGGCAGCCAGCTCAGTATTCTGTCACCCTCACAGTGAAAATGTTTTTCCTTATGCTCATGTGGAACCTCCTCTGTTCCAGCTTGCACCCATTGCCCCTTGTCTTGTCATTGGATTTCACTGAGCAGAGCCTTGCTGTGTCTTCCCAATGCTACCCTGCACATCTTTATCACCCTTCAGTTTCCTTCAAGCTCAAGAGCCCCAGCTCCCTCAGCCTTTCCTCATAAGGAAGATGTTCCACTCTCTTTGTGCACCTTTGTGACTCTGTGCTGGACTCTCTCAAGCAGTTCCCTGAGGTCCTCCTTGAACTGAGCGTCCTGGAATCGGACACAATATTCCAGATGTGGCTTCACTAGGGCAGAGCAGCAGGGGAGGAGACCTTGACCTACTAACCTTAGCCCTTCTAATACACCCCAGGATGCCACGGCCTTCTTGACCACCAGAGCACACTGCTGGTTCACGATCATCCTGTTGTCCACCAGGACTGCCAGGTTGTTTTCCCCAGAGCTGCTCTTAGAATGACAAGAAAAGTTTTGTTTCTCTTCATGTGTTGCTGTGGTAAATACTGACTCTTAACTAGCCAACACAGAGGGTAGCTGTTGAGGGCAGTGGAAGGAAGATGAGACCACAGGGGCCAGTTTAACAACTGTCTGAATGGAGCACAACTGTCATGGGTGGTTCATGTTGTTTCTGTGGTTCATAGTTGAGGCAATCACAATTCTTGTTTCTGTTTTTGTAGGCTGCTCAGCAGATAAATGAGCTAAATTCAGACTGCCAAGAAGCAATCACAAAATGTCTAAAAGGCAGAAAGGAAGAAATCAGGAACGCACTAGTGGAAAGAGTGAATGCAATCTCATCTGCCCAACTGCAGGACTTTGACTGGCAGCTAAAGGTGAAAATGTTGCTTTGGTGTTGTTTGGCAGAAGTGTTCCACAGCACGGAAGTCACTACTGATACAGTCCCCTTAAGCTTGCTCCCTCTGGAGTGTGGTTCACTTTTATAGGTACCAAAAACCCAACATGCACTATAAAACATTCAAGACTTGCCAGAAATCCGTATGAACTGGAAAATGTTTTTTTTTGCTTTTTCCTACCTACATTAAAAGTTACAATACGTTTCTCTTTTCTAAAAGAATATTGAGTGTTCTTCAGGAACACCAGAAACTGTTGGCTGCTTTATTTATTATTTTGAGGCCTGAATAGGATCATAGAATGGTCTGGGTTGGAAGGGACCTCTGAAGGTCATCCAGTCCAACCCCCTCTGCAGTTAGCAGGGACTAGATCAGGTTGCCCTGACTCAACTAGATTAGGTTGCCCACAGCCCTGTCCAGCCTCACCTTGAATACCTCCAGGGATGGGGCCTCAGCCACCTCCCTGGGCAAGCTGTTGCAGTGTTCCACCACCTTCATGGTGCAGAACTTGTTCCTAACATCCAAACTAAATCTGCTCTGCTCTAGTTTGAAGGCATTGCCCTTGTCCCATCACTGCCGACAGTGCAAACGGTCTCTCTGCATCTTTCTTGTAGCCCCCTTCAGGTACTGGCAGGCTACTTTTAGGTCTCCCCAGAGCCTTCTCCAGACTGCATAGCCCCAGCTCCCTCAACCTGTCCTCATAGCAGAGATGCTGCAAGCCCCTGATCATTTTTGTGGCCCTCCTCTGGACCTGCTCCATCTCCTTCCTGTGTGAGGGCTCCAGAGCTGAATACAGTGCTCCAGATGAGGTTTCAGCAGAGCAAAGTGGCAGAATCACCTCTCTGGATCTGCTGCTCACACAGTAGACAGCATTTTCATTCAAACAAAGAATAAGTACTTGATTTAGGAGTAATGCACTGTTCCCCAGGCTTTTTAATTTTGACATTCCTACAACAATAAATTATTCAGTAATTACTTTGAAATCATTTATCTCTAGACTTCTTTTGATAATAAGGCAATAAGAGCTGTGTTGCCTGAAGGGGGCTTTGGGGTTACAGTGTTAGAAGTTAGATCAAAGATTAACATTATTTATAGTGGTTTTGTTTTCAGCTAGTCCATGGAAGCTGTTAAACAGGTTTGTAGAGCTGTGAAAGAGTTTTCCATTTCAGCAAGAATGTTAAATCATTTTTTGCAGCAGACAGCTTTGAAAATCAAAGAGGAAATGTGGCATGATAATGCTTCAGATGAACTGTTACCAGAGACTGATTTCTCACTAACTGCATTTACTGACAAATTAATGTGAGCTCTTCTCTTTCCTTTTTGGTTTCTTTTTAACTTTCCTTGAAGGTTCTTTTTTAGCTTCTTTCTGTTTTGTGATACACATTGTAGTACATGTCTAAATTATTGTATTCATTTTGCTTTAAATCACTTCATATTTTTAACTTGAGCTGGCTGTGATTTTTTTTTTCCACTTAATCACAGCTGAATCTTACAAAGATGTTGTCTCTCCTCTGCTATAGATCATTTTGCTCTCTGAACTAAACAATTTAACTGTGTACAATACTGACCTAAGTTATTATCAGCTGATCTGTGACTAATGTATTTTTAAGCCTTACTTCTACTGGAGTATAATAATAAAAAAGAAAGTACAGCTGGCATATCATCCTTCTCATCAGTGCCAGGATATCTGACAGTGTTTGATCAGCTGGAGACAGGCCTGAAAACTGCCCAAAGGTGTCCTCTTTCTCCCAGCTGTCTCCTTCTATAAGACCTTTCTTGGTGATTATCAGAACTGTTTGAATACAGGTACAGGATCACAGGATGTTAAGGGTTGGAAGCAACCTCTGGAGATTGAGTCCAACCCCCTGCTAGACCAGGACCACACAATCTAGTGCAGGTCACACAGGAACACATCTTGAAATTCTCCAGAGAACGAGACTCCACAGTCTCTCCTGGGGAGCCTGTTCCAGTGACCCTTACAGTAAAGAAGTTCTTCCTTATGTTGAAGTGGAACTTCCTTTGCTGTAGTTTCCATCCATTGCCCTTTGTCTTATCCCCTGGCACAAGTGAGCAGAGGCTGTCCCTGTCCTTCCCTTCCTGCCCCCCAGCCCTCAGATACTGATACACACTGATCAGATCCCTCTCAGGCTTCTCTCCAGACTGAACTGCCCCAGGGCTCTCAGCTTTTCCTTATCAGGCAACACTCCAGTCCCTTCAGCATCCTTGTAGCCCTCCATTTGCTTCTCTCAAGTAAATCCGTATCCCTCTTGAACTGAGGAGGCCAGAACTGGGTGCAGTATTCTAGGTGGAGCCTCACTAAGGCAGAGTAGAAGGGGAGGTGAACCCCCCTCAACTTCAGAATGCATGTACTTTGAAGGAGCCATGGTCAAATGTATCCTTTCTTTTCACCTACAACACAAAACCAGAGCAGCCCAGCAATTACAGCAAGTTGTTGCTGTGAAGAGGGAGGTTAGTATTTCAGTTTGTTGGCATTAACAACCAAAAAAATCCAAACAATGAGAAACAAAACAAAAGGGCAAGAACTGCAGAGCTGTTCTGTTGTGTTGATGTTTGTTCTGGCAGTAACAGCAGCAGCAGTAGTAGATGTAATGCTAGGACAAATGTAATGGCTCACCTTTACACCTTGTTGTTGTTTCATCAATCTACAGTGCTTGCTCTCTCCAGTGATAAGATCTCCATGCTGCAAATGCCACTTCTCAATCTTGATTTGGATGTGAGAGAAAATGGTGAAATTAAACCAATTTCCATTGAGATGAATAAAGAAGAGCTGCAGAACCTCATCAATGCACTGGAAGCTGCTAACAAGGTAGCTTTGACTGATACCATCCTTTGTTCCTGACTTCTTATCTACTAGTAGAATTCATTTTAACTGAAGTTTTTTCTCCTGCCTGTCTTGCTGAAAAGCCAAAGTCATTCATTCATTGGCAAAGTCACTGTAGAGTTACAGGAAACCTTACAGACTCTCTTGGAGAGACTTCAGGGATTTATTTTTTTGCATAACTTAAGTCTAGGTTGGGGGTTTTTTTGTACTGTAATTAGAATCCTGATAAGCATAAGAGTCTGTTCAGATCACCATTGAAAGGTCCTATGAGAATCCTCACTATGAATGCAGACTGGGAGATGAAGTAATAGAAAGCAGCCCTGTGGAAAAGGCCTTGGGGGTGCTGATTAATGAGAAGCTGGACATGAGCAGACAGTGCAAGCTTGCAGCACAGATGGCAGCCTGGGCTGCATCAAAAGATGCATTGCCAGCAGATCCAGAGGTGATTGTACCACTTTGCTCTGCTAAGACCTGGATGCGTTAACTTCGATAGGGTAGCAAATCAGGAAAAAAGTTAGGAGGATTCCAGTAGAGTAACCCAAGAAGGAAATTTCAAGTTAATTTTTATTTGGATTGGCTCAGATTTCTTAACAAGAAGAGCTAAGGAAAATGAGGATTTGAAGGAAAAATTTTCAGGGGAGGAAGTATCATCTGATTTGCACCCTGCCGTTAACTCCAAACCCTGAAGTCCCTCCTTCATTTACCTTTCAGGATGAACTCTGGCTCTGCTGTAAAGGGAAGTGGAGGATTTGTTGGGTTTTTTTTGTTTGTTTGAAATCTGAAAATGTCTCAAAATATTTAGTATTTTATGGGAGATGGAATTCATAGAATCATAAAACAGCTTATGTTGGAAGGGACGTTAGAGGTCATCTATTCCAGCCTCCCTGCCATGGGCAAGGACACCTCTCAACTAGAGTTGGCTGCTCAAGGCCTCATCCAGCCCAGCTTTGAATACCCTCAGGGAGGAGGCAGCCACAACCAGTGAGAAGAATGGATTAGTCCAAATACAGCTGGTGGTGTGAGCTCAGAGCCCTTAAGAGCTCCCTTTCCCCTGGATTTTTTACCTCCAAAACAAAATAATATTGTGGCAAAGATTCCTCCAGGACAGAATCTCCACTCTCCTTTTCTTCTGCTTGAAGATCTGGATGGAAGCTGTGGAATGTTGTCATCTCCTTACTTAGATTTACATGTGCACAAGTTGGAATTCACTCTGAAAATGGTTCCTCCATTCTACTTTGTGTGCTGGACCTGGAAATTGCCACTCCACTTTTTATTACAGGGAGATGAGTGATGGTTGGTGTGCAGTAAGTGGTAAAGAAAGTTAGTGAAGCAATGGTTGGGAGAGCTCACAGAGGGGCCATGTGTTTTCTAGGAAGAAGACATCTGTCTACAGTTGAATGTTATGCAAAAAGCTTTGGTTTCATCCAACTTCAGACTCATTCCTTTTTCTCCTTTTTGGAGGTTGTTTTGCAGCTGAAGTGATGGAATTTATGTCCTCGACAGCAGCTGCCGCTGCTGGCTGCCTAACTGACTTGAGGAGAAAACAACCCGCAGGAGATGTCCTCAGCAAAGCCAAAAGTTGTGGGTGCTCTGAAATACTGAAGTGAGAAGGCTGTTTATGACTTGTGACCAAATAAACTTAATCCTTTGATTAAAATACTAAACTGTTATATCTGTTTGAGCAGAAGAATAAAAATCCCATGGATAGTTTCTTTTAGTACTAAGTATTTATATAATCATGGAAAATGTCACTTAGGATGTTGTGTCAGGCTTCTTTTGCTTCAGCTTTGGTAGTGACTTCACAGGTGCCTGATGAAACCTATGGCACCTTAACTTGCATCATCTGCTACCCTTTTCTAAGGTGCCATGATAATGAAGAACATGACAGTGTCCTTGTAGCATTGATGTATTTATACCTGTAAATAAACACTTGGTTTTGTGAATAATTGCAATAAGTGGTTTGGTTGATTTATTGATCACTTAACTCAGAACCCTTTTAGATGCTGGGATGCTTTTAGATGCTTTAGTAGACTGGAGGATAAAGATTGTAGCAGAGAGACAAAAGCTGAGGAATTTTTCCTTCATTGTCTTTGTCCTTCATTAAAGTTGGGATGTGACTGGGACTTGGGAGGCAAGAGAAAAACTGATACCCTCAGAGCCTCCCTAGATTAGCAATGTCAGATTCCTGTTTTGCAGCCTTATTCTTGGTAATGAGTAAATGAAACCTATTTCCTTTCTCCTTTGGGCAATCATCGCTCCAGACTCTTTCTGTAGAAGCCTCCTGCATGAGCAAAAGGAAGGACAGCAGGCCCTGATCTGTTAGGAGATCCAGGTCGTGCAGGATGTGGCATACATGAACATGTAGGATTGTTCCATTTATTATTACAGTCTGGTTAAACCGTGTAGTGTCCGCTGCTGATAAGGTCCTCAGCTCACCTTGCTGTCAGACCTTGAGGAACTAGTGAGGAAGTTTTCCACCTTGCTTGTTCGCATTTCCTGCTGACTCCCAGCTGTGGGCATTGCTGCCTGCTGTCCTGATGGAGGTTTCTTTCTGTAGCAGTTGGCATTGCTAAGTCACCTACATAAACCTTATTGGCTTGTACCTTTTGGCTCTCTTAAAAGTATAAACCACTTTCAATATGAAATAAAACTCAACAGATAATAGTTTCACTTCGATAAAATGCTTTGTTAGGCAACAATGTAAACACTACTAGGAAAAAAAACTGGCAAGACGAAAAGAAAATGAATCATAGCATCACAGAATGGTAAAGTTGGAAGGGACCTCAAAGATCATCCAGTTCCAGCCCCCTGCCATAGGCAGGGACACATCCCACTACAACAGGTCAATCAAGGCCTCCTCCAACCTGGCCTTGAACACCTCCAGGGAGGGAGCAGCCACAACCTCCCTGGGCAACCTGTGCCAGTGTCTCACCACCCTCACTGCAAACAACTTCCTCCTAACATCCACTTTCAATCTCCCCTCTGCCACTTCAAACCCATTGCCCCTTGTCCTGGCATTANCAATGGGGGCTTGGACCTGCCAAGCTGAGTTGAACTCCAGCATAATGGTTTTGGTATGGAGCTAGAGAGGCATGGGGGAGCCAGGGGGCATTGAAGGCCTGGGGGGTGTTGGCCTGAGGGAGGTTTTGTGTGAAGCTTTGGCCCAAGGAGGTTTAAGTGCAGAAGGCTCAGCGATGACCTTCTTGTGGCCTTTCAGTATGTGAAGTGGGCTACAAGACAGCTGGGGAGGGACTTTTTAGGCTGTCAAGTAGTGATAGGACTGGGGGGGATGGGACCAAGCTAGAAATGAGGAGATTCAGACTGGATGTTAGGAAGAAGTTGTTCAGCATGAGAGTGGTGAGAGCTTGGAAGGGGATGCCCAGGGAAGTGGTGGAAGCCTCATCCCTGGAGGTAAGGCCAGGCTGGATGAGGCTGTGGGCAGCCTGATCTAGCGTGAGGTGTCCCTGCCCATGGCAGGGGGGTTGGGACTGGACGCTCCTTGTGGTCCCTTCCAACCCTGAGTGGTTCTGTGATTCTAACTGAGGCATGGCAGGGCTGTACTCTGGATTTTTAGGTGTGTTCTGAGGCATGGCAGGGCTGTACTCTGGAGTTTTTGGATGTATTTTAGTGTTTTTGTAGTACCAAATGCAGGTATGAAGCTGTAAACAGCCTTTGCATTTCAACTTCCCAAACCTCTGTGTGAAGCATTTTTTTCATTCACCCCTTTTGTAAGAGGTCAAAGAGCTTCTGTCTCATTTTAAACTAAAACAGAAGCCACAGGTTTAGCAACAGACCCTGGCCTGGTGAGACGAACATACAGTGGGTGGGCACATTCCAGTCCCCACTATGGCAGGTGCAAACTGCCCCCACTCCCATCAAGAGCAGTGTCCTGTGAGCAGGGTGGGTGGAGGCTTGCTAGAACATGATAAAATTCAGCTAAAGATGATCACCTTCTGGTCTCTGGTGCCTCTGCCTCTTTTTTTTGCATGTACCACCAAGTTAATTAAGCAATTGACCACAGCTACACCTGCAAGGCTATAAATGGAGGTTTGCTAGGGAGAGGCTCTCTCTCATTCTACAGAAGCAGACTTTGCAGCTCAGAACTTCTCCCTTTTAGTATGGAACCTAAGGAACACCTTTCCCACGCACACCATGGTGAGTAGAGATATAGATATGCTGAGTAGCCACGGGCGATTTTTCTTATCTGAGGGAGTTGTGTGCATATTTTAGTCTATTTCTCCAAACAGTTTAAGTAGTTGTGCAGCAGTATTTACCTAACTGGCACCTGAACGTCTAATTTTATTGTGTTGGAAGGAGATTAGATTTAACTGAAATAAATCCACAGTTTTTCAGTGCTTTCATGATACCCATCGTTTTGGTGGGAAAAGCTCACGTTCTGGGTTAGAGAGGCCAACTGGTCACAAACTGGCATGGTGTTAGTAATCATAGAATCACTATAGAGTCATGCAGTGGCTTGGGTTAGAAAGGACCTGCAAGATCATCTAATTGCAACCCCCCTGCCATGGGCAGGGACACCTTCTGCTAGCCCAGGTTGCTCAAGGTCTCATCCAACCTGGCTTTGAACACCTCTGGGGAGAGGGCATCCAGATTTTCCATGGGCAACCTGTGGCAGTGTCTCATTACCCTCACTGTAAAGAATTTCTTCCTAATAGCCAGTCTAAATCTATCCTCTTCCAGATTAAAGCCATCGCTTCTTGTCCAGTCACTATAAGGAATTGTACAATCCTTTCTTGAGATATGGCCTCAAGTCTTCCTGTTTAGAATCATAGAATGGTTTAGGTTGGAAGGGACTTCAAGGATCATCCAGTTCCAACCCCCTGCCATAGGCAGGGACACCTCCCACTAGAACAGGTCACTCCAGGCCTTGTCCAACCTGGCCTTGAACACCTCCAGGGAGGGAGCAGCCACAACCTCCCTGGGCAACCTGTGCCAGTGTCTCACCACCCTCACTGTAAAGAACTTCTTCCTAACATCCAGTTTCAATCTCCCCTCTGCCACTTCAAACCCATTGCCCCTTGTCTTGTCATT
>VWYK01101433.1:5060-16547 GCA_013399775.1 Semnornis frantzii
CCCTTGTGTAGTCTGTCCTTCTGGAATCTTATCTTGGGATGGTTGCTTTACAGCTTAAATCTTAAATAATTTTAAAGGTCTTAAAAATAACAGAACTGCCTATATCCACCTGCCTTAATAAAATGATCAAATAATTTCAAATGCACATTTAGGAAACAAAGATGCAGTGCTTAAGACCTTTTTTCCTTCTAAAATCACTTAGGAAAAGTGAGAAGGGAAAAATAAGATCTTGTCTGGAAACCTTAGAGCCATTGATCCTATAGGAGCTGTACATCTGAATTTGTGAAGAGGAGACACAGGCATGCCTCTTCACTCACAGGTATTTTTGTCTCTACTGAATGACTGTTTTGAAGCCATCATGGTTGTGTCCCTCATGACAAGCCCTTACTACCTCCTTCTGCTGCAGATGAGAGGCTTCTGAGACCTCCTTCTACTCAGGCTGCTTCCTTCCTTAGCAGCTTACCAATGAATTGGGTCATTATCTGTGCCCAGTGATTCTGTGGTAACTTTTTTCTTTTGACTCCTCCAGAATTATGTCTTGAATGTACTTATGAAACTTCTTCACAAGTTAAAAATGTGGGTTAAGCCCAAAACCAACACTGGCACTTCTCAGATCTCCATATTTTCTGGCATGGCATTCCAGTACAGTCATGTAATAATTAAGTATCTAGCTGATATCATACCCAGTCTGGATAGCAATTTTATCAGAGATCCAAGAGTAGAAAAAGACACAAAAATAGCAATGGCAAGCTCTGCTTTATATGGTGACCACAGAGTGCATCATACAAACTAAGACACTCTTAGCTCTTACTGAGAGTTAAAATAACACCCACACTTCTGTGGCAGGCAAGTCACCCAGCTGAGGGCAATGGAGTCCTGATAACTGGGTTCTGTGAATTCCCCTGGAAGTTCTGGTGTTGGATGGAACTGTTTCTGCAGGAAGGCACAATGGTGGTGCATGGTCTGCCAGTGGGGTGCAGCTTTCTTCATCCAGTGATTAAGAGAATAGGCTACATCTGACAGTGCTAAGCCAGGGGCTGCAGTTTCTTTTGGCCTCACATTTCTCATTTAAATCTATTTCTCACTTAAACCTATGTCTCAGAGCCCATTTATAAGCTGCTACTGATCAGAGTCAATCTGTTGTCTTCCTTACAACTGGCACTGCTAAGGTTGAGCAAGATCATTCACAGATTATTTAATCAAGCCAGACCCTTTAATTTCAGTTTGTGCTTTGCTGTTGTTGTCGTTGTCATTGATACAGATTATCTGCTTTAGTTTACTACTCCACCACTGTGCCTTCTCCATTTGCAGTAAATGTAATGTCCCACAGTGCCCAGGGTCTCTGGAGAGCAAATTACTCAACCTTGCCTTGACTCTGCCACTTCCTTTCTGTGTTAAATCTGCTCTACCTCCACCTGCCACTGGTGGAATGGAGTTAATGAAATCTGCCTTGCCCAGTGGGCTGCTGGGCAGGACTTCATTCCCTGGGTGTGTCTCCACTACTGCTTTACTTTGGATCAGGGTATGCTTTTGAAGTGGGCTTCTTCATCCTCCCCAGATGCTAGCTTTTGGTTCACATCATGGAGACATGTCTCTGCAGGCTAGGCTGGGTCTTTTCTCTTGCTCAGCTGGAGGATACACTCCAGATGCATATCTGATGAAATCCAATCAATAGGAACGGATTAAAGCTAGTCCAAAGTAAACCCCCCAAAATATTTAGTACTGGGGACATTGGGTCCTCAGTACTGATTGTTTTGCTCTGCAGGTCCATTCCTGTTGTGCCTCAATATATAAAGGAGACACAGACATTATTATAACTGATGATTACCTTTGTGATCCTTGGATGAACAGAGCAGCAAAAACATGAGGTTTTGTGTGCATTTCAGAGAATAAATATAGCCCTTGTGTTTTAACCCCAAATTTTGGCCTTCTTTCACTGTACTATTTTAGTGGGAGATTCCATAGTTTATACAAGAAAGTTTACCTTAGAAGATCTAATAGCAAATGGAACCTGCTTCTGCACTTATGTAAATAAAATCTATTCACACTGAGCTTGTTCTGGTCCATGGACATTAACCAGCAGTGTTTATTTTTTTTTATAGCTGGCAAATTTCCCTGAAATTTTCATTTTGAATAGATGCAGAAGGTTAACACCAGTAGTTTATTTTGATACACACTCTGTACATGTCCTCAGATACTAAGCCACACTTTGGGGTTACAGTGAAGTTAGTTTTAGAGACTTTGTACTAACTTGTGAGTTGGATCTGAGCATTGCCACAGCAAAGTGAGCATTTTAGTTCTGCTTTTATGATGACATTTTGTGTTTGACTAGAGCAGGGACATTCATCCTTTTCTCCTATTTTAATTAAGTAACCTTCAAAAGCAGGAACATTCAACCCAAAGCAATGTTCTGATCAGTGAACATTGAGCACAGCATTTATGAAAGACTCTCAATATCTTTGGGATACAGGGAAATATACTAATCATAGAATCATAGAATGGTAAGGTTGGAAGGGACCTCAAGGATCACCCAGTTCCAACCCCCTGCCATAGGCAGGGACACGTCCCACTAGAATAGGTCGCTCAAGGCCTCATCCAACCTGGCCTTGAACACCTCCAGGGAGGGAGCAGCCACAACCTCCCTGGGCAACCTGTGCCAGTGTCTCCCCACCCTCACTGCAAACAACTTCCTCCTAACATCCACTTTCAATCTCCCCTCTGCCACTTCAAACCCATTGCCCCTTGTCCTGGCATTGCAAGACCTTGTCGATAGTCTCTCCCCAGCCTTCCTGTGGGCCCCCTTCAGATACTGGAAGGGTACTATAAGGTCTCCTCAAAGCCTTACAATGATACAGTTGGGATAACCAATAAAGAAAGAAAATATTGCTAATCATTAATTTAACCAGCAAAATAAGCTGTAATCACAGCTTTAGATGTTGCATATGTTAGCAGTGATCAAAGAAAACACAAATTGAATAAGGGAAATATATTAAGATAGTCTTGTTGCCAGGTAATAATTAACTGCTTGTTATCATATACACTCCTAAAAAATCACCTTCATATTTGTTACCATTAGTCTTAACCTAACCAAAACAACTACTGAATCCTTGAAAGAGGAATCCCATTCCTGCTTTCCTGGTGCAGCTGAAAGTTTCCTTGTCATGACTGAGTAAATATCCTCTATACTCTTCTCAGGACCTGAGCTGGAAAACACAGATTGTTTCTCACACCGCTGTATTCCTCCAAGGCCTTGGATATTTCAGTTCTCAGTGAGTGATGTGGACACCTTGCTTCCAATAATGTGTATCTAACCATGTAGTGGTCAAAGATAAACACATTATTAACAGGAACAGGCAGGCAGAATTGCCTTGCAACACTTAATCAGCCAGCCAGAAGCAATCACTGAGCCTTCAACATGTGCTTTAAAGACAATAAGAATCTTACAACAGAGACTGGGATAAGACAGTGTCTGCTAAAACACCTATCTGCAAAAATGGGATCCTAAGAAATTGGAGGTGCCTGGAAAGATCATTTTGTTGCCAGACAAATCCTAAGAGTACAGGATGTAATGAGCTTGTAAACTCTTTGAACACAATGCAGTGATAATGAAGTGCTGCGTGGATTTATCATAAACAAGTTCATTTGCCAGAGCAATTGGCCCTTAGGGCAAGAATGAAACAGTAGACTTGCTAGATCTTGATTTTAAGAAGGCATTCCACAGAGTTTTATATGCTTTTCTCAAAAGTAAACTAGGAAAATAGAGTGTAGATTAGTTTCTCATAACACGCATTTGGAACAGATGTCACTTTTGTCCACGTTTTTATGAGTGACCTGGAAGATGGAGCGGTGGATCTGTAACTTGTGGCAGCAGATAGGAAGTTCCAGCTCTTTGGAGGACTGTATGAGAGCCTGGGGAGAGTATCTGGTAAAAGTAATACAAATTCAAGAAAACAGACAAATGTGATTTGCCTCAGGTACCAACTGCATGCAGAGAAAATGGGGAATATTTATGTGGGGTGCAGGGCAGGAAAGAAACCTGCAAACTGCATCGCCTCTAAACTGAGTAAGAGTGAGCTGCATCACATGGACAAGGAAAGATGAATATTCCTGTAGAGACTTGATAGAGACAAACTGGAAAGAGTCCAGAAGAGAAGAAGAATGATAAGTGCTATGGAAAATGTGCTCCATGAGGAGAGGTCAAGAGAACTGGTTCTGTTTAGTCTAGAAAGAGAAGACAAGAACAGTGTGTCTGCAACCTTCCAGTATGCAGAGGGAGTTGTTCTCTGTGTTCAGCAGAGGTGCACAAGAAGGTAATGATTTCATTTGCAGTGAAAAGGTTTTGCTGCACTGTTGGGAAAAAAATGTAAGTTGAAAAATGACGATGGAAGAGGTCACCTACAGAGCTTGTGAATTGCTTGGGACAATCCTGTGCAGCTGTGGAAGGTCTCCCCAGTATGGTCCAAGGCTTTGAGGATGCTAGGAGAGGGCTCACCTATCCTGCAGTGTGTCTGCACTTTCTGTTATTCAGTTTTCTTATGAGAAAAGAAATTCCTTCCAGATTTCAATTTGTCACTTAGAGTTTTAATGCACTAGCAGTATTGTATTGATCTTCAAAGAATTTATTTGCCCATTTCCATTATTTCAGTGTCTTCTTACTCAGAAGGCTCTCCAAAAGTCACTACAACATGTATGTTACTATCAGTCTCTCACTTAGGGTTTATGGTTCACATTCCCATGTTATGTAATATGAAAACATTGTCACATTTAAGAGTATGCAATATGCTGATAACACTTTAAAAAGAAAATATTGACAATAACAGTTTAAAAAGAAAATATTGACAGTTGTCTGGTTTCAGTAACCCAAACAAGTAGATATCTAGCTAGCTATTGACTGCCAAGTTAGTCAAGAAAGGCTTCACAACCCAAAACCAGATGTATAACCTGAAGATTCAGTTCCCTTCAACCCTTACCTGGCTCCAAATCTAGGTACCAGCACAGAAGCAATCTTAGCTGTTCTCCACATGTCTGGACATGGCATTGCCTCAACTCACCTTACTTTAAATGGCACTTTAAAACACATCTGTGCTGTAATGCATAAAAAGAGCCTGCTGTGCAATAACATCTTATGTAAATTGTGAGTTGTGGTTGTTGCTACAGCTCCACTAAGCATTACAAGCGCATTTCACCTCCTCACTTTAACTGGCCACTACTTGTCTTAAACATCTGCCTTCTGTTTGAGATTGCAAGCTTTTCTGGTCAGAGTTTACCTGATGCCTCTGCAGTGCCTCACACACCACCATCCTGCCTGTTACTGCTATTTGTACTCAAAACATCATCCAGACTGTCTCTTTTACTTCTACAAATCCAGGATAAACTCATCTCTGTAACACCTTTATGAGAAAATTTTCTTGTTAATCCAGACTTATCCTACGGAACCTTTATACCACAACATTCGTTACTCTTTCTTCGGCTGTTACGATGCTGCCTTTCTTCTACCTTTTCAGGAGGCTTCTGTAGTGCTTATTTGCCTGTTGCCATGGCCCTCTCCCCCATTCTACTCTTTGACTGCCTCTTGCACTGCCACATCAAATGAACTACCACTTGCTCTTCTCCAGCTGCCTTATGGGCTTGGTGCCATCCTCCCTAGCAGCCAGTTTTTTCAGTTGGGTAGCTTTCACCACCCACATCCTAGGTTTTCAGACATGTATTTGCACATTCCCAGCTCAAGGTTTCTCAGCAGAGTAGGCAAAGTCAATTTTTGCTAGCCCAGCAAGTAGACAGCTGATATGCAGGCGCTGCTGATAATGCTTTCCAATAATGTCTTCTGCTGGACTGCCAGTCCGTAGCAATCTCCTCTCTCTTCTGCCCCCACTCCATGCTTTTAGGAGAAGCCATACACTTGTTTCCTCATCCAGCACAATAGGGTCTTGGTTGGTGACTGGAACTCCCAGACCAGTTGTGCAGTCATGATTAGCACATTAGCATCTGAAGATTTGTGATTCCCATTGCGACATAGGAGGATATTTTTTTCTTAACAACAACAACAACCAAACAAAGTTACTCCCAAACTTGGACTCTCATCACTGGGCATTTCTTCATCTTCTTTTAACATTGACAGATCCAGCTCTCATTTCCTTATCACTTCAGTCACTCTACATCTATTCATTCTAGGCACTGATTGAGACTTTCTCTTTTCCCTTTTATGTCGTTTGCTGGTTATTTTGTCTTCTTTAACAGATTGATTCTTGAATCACAATTCACCCTGATGGTCATTTTTCCACATGTAAAATACATTATCAACATTTTTTCAGCCCAGAAAAATCCTATAATCAGTTGCTACTGTTTCAGATTAACCCTAAAGAACATTATATGTTCAGATGAGCTATTTGTATATTTCAGAGATCACTGGAGACTGTGGGGGGCTTTTAATGGCTGTAACATTTCTGTACTAAGTAGAACAGAGAGATTTCTGGCTTTTCCACCTTCCTATTCGTCCACAGAGCACACTGAAAACTTCTAGTGCTGTTCTTTTTAACTCACACCGGTGACTCTATAATTAGAATGTATCCAATGTGCCTTTTGCTGTTGCTTATCTCGTTCAGGTGTTATTTAAGTACCCTGAAGGAAATCATGACACATCTAGGAGAGCAGCAGTATGCAGGTACCCTCAGCCACACATCCTCTTCACTCCCAGTGCTGATAATTCAGGGGCATGAACACCTGCCAGAAGTTAGTATGTTCATAAAGGTCAACTGGCTAAAATCCACTGAGAGCAAACCAGAAGCAATACTTTAAGGAAAGGGAGAATATTTGGCAGAACTAGCCACAGCATTTCCCACCCTGGGGAGCTCTGCTCTGTCAGATAATCAACTGGAGTTACCTTTAGACATTTGCAAAAGCATCTTGGTTCTGTTGGTGAGTAGCAGAAGTGCTAAAGGTACATATCTGGCAAGTTTGTCACAGTGACTTGCCTGTTGCTGGGACTTCCAGCAACTTTCAGGGTATTTACTGCAGCATACTGCTCTTGGGAAGAAGTTGCATCCACACTGGAAGGAGTTGCTACAATAACATTTGTGCCTGCAGCAAGACTGGAGATCATATTGCTGTGCTCGTTTTGCCAGATGGCTGATGCATGACAAAGTGCTTTGAAGTTTCAGGTCTCCATCTGGAATGAAGGATCTTCAGGCAAGATGTACCTGCTCTGTGCAACCCAGCGTGTGAGCTGCTAATGAGGGTTCTCAGTGAGAACTCTTTTCATTTATTAAAATATAGCTGCATGTACAGGCAGTGTCAGATGAAAAGGAGGGCCAGGCAGAAACCACAGCTGGCATTTTAACACTATGGCACAGAGATGAAAAAAAGAAACCCAGGAGTCAGAAAAGAGCATACTTGGTGAGTCACACTCACAGTGGGTGGCTAGGACAGAAAATGAGAATTATCATTACCATATACAAGGTTGGACTTCATGGACACAATCATAAGGATTGTGCTGGAATTATGAAAGTGAAGAACTTGGGTTTTTGTCAAGTTCCCCAAACCCTCCTTCAAGTTTCATAGAATCAAAGAATCACAGAACTGTTTTGGTTGGAAAAGGCCTTTGAAATCATTGTGTCTGACCACTGTCTATCAAGTCTAGAGCACAACCCTTAGCACAGTTTGACTGAGGAAGGAGACTAAGGCCAGATGACTCGGGTTAGGATTTGTGTAGAATCTTAGAATGGTAAGGTTGGAAGGGACCTCAAAGATCATCCAGTTTCAACTCCCTGCCATAGGAAGGGACACTTCCCACTAGTACAGGTCACTCAAGGCCTCATCCAGCCTGGTCCTGAACACCTCCAGGGATGTTGTGGAGCACAGCAGCACCCAATGTGATCAAAGATGATCAAAGATCACATTCTGTGCTTCTGTGCTCCACAACCTCCCTGGGCAACCTGTGCCAGTGTCTCACCACCCTCACTGCAAACAGCTTCCTCCTAACATCCAGTTTCAATCTCCCCTCTGCCACTTCAAACCCATTGCCCCTTGTCCTGTCATTGCAAGACCTTATCAATAGTCCCTCCCCAGCCTTCCTATAGCCCCCTTCAGATACTGGAAGGTTACTCTAAGGTCTCCTGGAAGCCTTCTCTTCTGCAGGCTGCAGAGCCCCAACTCTCTCAGCCTGTCCTCACAGCAGAGCTGCTGCAGCCCTCTGAGCATCTTCATGGCCTGTATAGGAAACAACTGTAGCATATGAACTACTTGTTGAGGAAAAACCCCAAACTTGGAGTCACTTAGAATCAGTGGTTGAAATATTAAAAGAGAACATCTACTTGTCCCTTTATATTCTTAATGAGCAGAATAATAGAGAATCTTGGTAATTAGAGGATGGTTGGACTCAATGAAGGTCTTTTCCAACCAAAATAATCCTATGAGCCTATGACTGTGGACTGTAAAGGTATTAACTCATGAGAATTGTGTATCTGAGTAATTTCCTTTAAGAAAAAAAGCTATTTGTACCAGAAAGAAGCTTCACTTAAGCTGCTTTAAAGCAACTGTGCAAAAAAATACTGGAGAAATATTAAAAAGAACAGCAAACACAGCAGAGTAAGTTGGGTGACTAATAGAAAAACATTAAGACGAAGTAAATATAAGCAAAGCAAAAAAGAATTACAGCGTAAAACGCACACATGAATACTGTGATTAATGTAAAGAGTGATTGCATATTCCATTATAAATGTTTGGTGCCTTTATTTTTAACGTTGCAGTTTATATTATGGATGTAATGACCTTTCAGAAATGGCAGATAAATGACAATTTCAAGTAAAGAATTTTTCAACTACTTAGGGAAAGTTTGAATGCCAAGTTTTCTTATGATTTTTATTGCAGTGTATTTACATTAAAAGCTACAGATATATAAACTAGCTCAAAGAACCCTTTGCTCAGAAATAGAGTTTGTTTGGGATTCCTGTGGCTCTGCTCTCTTCTCGCAGTGGTTATGCATATATTTGAATCATCACACTAAATCTAAGGAAAAAAAAAAAGGTAAATATCAATGTTAACAGCTTAATGTACATAATATTTCACATAACATTTAATGTTTGAAGTTAATTTTAGAATGCAACTTAGCTGGGGGGCAGGAGAGGGGGGACAGGCCCTGCTCACTTGCTCCCTGGGATAGGACAAGGAGCAATGGATGGAAGCTGCAGCACAGGAGGTTCCAGCTCAACACAAGGGGCAACTTCTTTACTGTAAGGGTCCCAGAGCACTGGCACAGGCTACCCAGAGAGGTTGTGGAGTCTCTTTCTCTGGAGTCTTTCAAGGGTTGTCTGGATGTGTTCCTGTGTGATCTGATCTAGATTGTCAGGTCCTGCTCTGGCAGGGGGGTTGGACTCGATGATCTCTTTGGGTCCCTTCCAACCCCTGACGTCCTGTGATGGTGAGAAAATCTGCAGTCATTTGTAAGGGTCTAGCTATGGGGAAAAAAAAAGAAAAAAAAGTAAAACTCCAATAACTTCTGATCTAAGCTGTTCTTTAGAAATACAAACTAATAATCTCTTTTGTACATTTTGGACAAACACATGTATATTAAAAAAAAAAACAAAAACAAAAACAAAAACCCAAACAAGAACAGCAAATTTGCTGCTTTTGTTTAAAACACCACCTTAGTGATTCTGTGATTCTCTTGGTTTAGTGGGCATGGTGGTGTTGGGGTGAGGGTTGGATTTGATGATTTTAGAGGTGTTAATGATTCTATGATNAACACATGTATATTAAAAAAAAAAACAAAAACAAAAACAAAAACCCAAACAAGAACAGCAAATTTGCTGCTTTTGTTTAAAACACCACCTTAGTGATTCTGTGATTCTCTTGGTTTAGTGGGCATGGTGGTGTTGGGGTGAGGGTTGGATTTGATGATTTTAGAGGTGTTAATGATTCTATGATCCTCTGATGATCATATGTCTTCCTTCAAGACTGGGCAAATGGATGAAGTGCTGACCTGATAAGATACAAAATCCACTGATGTGTGATATGAGTTAGCCATGACCTTTTTCAGATTGCTGGGAAAATGTTTGCTAAACCAGGAAATAAGCTTTTTTGGAAGGCATATTATCACCATGCAAGTCAAAGCCCAGTTTGGGAGCCTCCTTGCATAACAATCCCAACTCTTTCTTAGCACCACGGAAATAGAAGATGGGCACCCTCATGATTACAGATATTGTGAAAAACCAGACTGAACTTAATGCCTCCATTGAAGTCACTCAAGTTCACTGAGGTCTTCAGCTGGTGCAAATTAATGTGACCACTGAAATGGATTTTGTTTTGATGGTATGGAGCAGCTGAGGTGTGCTGTGATGCTGCTGAGGAGCAATGACATGAACTTGGGGCAAAGAAGCGTTAGACAGAACAACTTAGCACAAGTAATAAACTCTTTTATGTGAGTCTGTGTGTGTGCTGTCTGCAGTCTAATATACCTTCCTGAATTTTGTATTTCCTCCTAGCAGTTGATCTGGAGTCAGGAGACATGCTGGTGTGCTGCAAATAACATTCCTCACCACTGATATGAGATCATGGCGAAGAACAGAAAGTTACTCTGCTTTTGATCAGTTTGTTATGCTGCTGGCGCACATAAAGCCTCTTGGGCAGAGTGATTAATCTAGTCAAAGCTTAAGACTGGTTTGCTAGGAGTACTGTGAGGTGGCCACACGAGGCCACACACTAGATTGATGATGATCTAGCTCAAATCCCTTCAGCTGCATGGCTTTGTGTAGCTCAGCTTGCTTTGTGTTGCATTATGTGCGGCGCCACTTCTCTTGGGCTGGCAGATTACTTTGAAGGAGTATCTGGTATTGTCTTCCCAGTGTTTTAAATACTTACTTCATGTTTGGAAATTGTTAGGCTTAAATTAGGATAAGAATCTAGTAGAGTGAAAAAGAAATAAAAATGACAAGCAAAGTAGATTAACTTACCTACTATTCATCAGTCATCTTGGTTGCCAAGTGTTTATAAGCCTCTGGCCAGAGTGGCTGTCCTTAAGTGAGGCTGATGTTCTCCAAGTAACTGTTTCTATAGTAATGTCTTTCAGCCTTCCTTTAATGAGCATCTGTTATGCAAATGCTGACAGTGGCATGATAACTGCATTTCTGTGACATCACACTTTCACAAGAGGAATTTGTGCCAAGTGCAGGAGAGTGATGATGTGAATTTTCATCTAGAGTGTGCTGTGATTGATGCCAAATGATGTAGCTGTGTTTTACTGCTTCACTGACAGCAGTCCAGATGAAGCAAACGTAACTAAGGATTCTGATGTTTTCACTGTCACTGTTGTGATCCACATTCAAGGTTGACTCCTAAAAATATATGATTAAAGACAAAGCAAAATGATTCAGAAGCACAAATCTCACAGGTTTACAGTAAGTTGCCAATCTGCACTTACAGCTGGAGTGAGGAAAGCTACTTGTGGAGATGTAAGGATTATCACAGAATGGATGATAGAATGGTAGGGGTTGG
>VWYK01101435.1:0-34868 GCA_013399775.1 Semnornis frantzii
TCTCCCTCTTGACCCTCAGCCCTGAGATATTTATAGAAATTGATTAACTCCCCTCTAAGTCACCAGACAAAAAAGCTCCATGGTCCCTCACCCTCTCCTCATACTTCGTTTAGTTTTGCATAAACACAGAAGGTAAACTCCTGTCTTGGCTCAGTACTTGATTTAGGAAATGCCTGCACTTTTGCCTTGTGGAGAACTGTACTGTACTGGTCATAATTTCTGAGCTAATAACTTTTTAATAAAATTCTTCAGCCCACTTGGCATTTAACAGAGACAACACTGAAAAGGTTAGAAAACAGTCTGTGGGGGAACAAGTATAATTGAATCTCTGTTCTTTGCTGCCATGAAAACAGCTTTGCACTATGAATAGCATTGGATTTCTTAAGCATGTTGTAGGCACTTCCAAACAATCATGCCTTTAGCCTACACCTTAATATCCATAATTGTTAAAAACCTTCAGACCAATTTCCCCTCAGAAAAAGACAGCATTATGGCTTGCAACAAGAAAATCCTCAAATTTCAAGCAGAGCCAGGAGGAAATATCAAACTGAATTTATTTGGAGGAGGAAATAGAATTAGGGAGTTACAATGACTTTCTCCAGGATATATTCATGCCTTAACAAGCCAGCATTAATTCAAATGTAAACATTTATAAGCTTTTGTTTTTACAGGACACAGTTGATTTTTTTTCCTGTAGCTATGCATGCTGGCAAAACCTCATAGACTAGGAAAAAAACCTGAGATGAAAAGTCACCCTAAACATAGGGTTCATACTGGTGGACACTCAGTTTAATTTATGTCATCGTTCATAACCATTATACTGCTGTTATGTGGCTCTGTTATGTCCTGGTACTTTCCTGCTTGGAGTTGGATGTAGGAGCAGGAGGGTATAAAGTATTTTGCTGAGCACTTTTCTAGTGCTGTGGAAATACTGGGGAAGACTAGTGGCCTAGCAAGAGGCATTGGACTGAAGTAAAATACCTCCTGTAGCTTCGGTTCTGTAAAAACACCGAAGGGTCATTAAATGCACATAATGCAGATAACTTTGTAGCTAAACCCAAGCATTTGACAAGTGCAGGCAGCACCACACTTTTCAGCAGTGGTCAGAGGGATACTCAGCATTCTTGTGGAGGCACCCAATGGGATTACAAAGTACTGTATTTTGTAGTCACATTCTTCACATTTTGCCCCTACACTCTGCCTTCCTTTGCACACAGAATGAATCACAGACGGTTGGGCTGGAAGGCACCTCAAAAGATGATCCAGTCCAATCCCCCTGCCAGAGCAGGATCAGCTAGACCAGATCCTGGATGCAGGAATGCATCCAGGCAGGCCTTGAATATCTNCTGGAGGAAGAAAACCTCCTTCGACCTACTAGCCACACCCCTTTCAACACACCTCAGAATGGCTCCTTTAAATTGTGCTCAAATCTGTCAGACATTGTTCCCGTGGCAGTTAACTTCAACATATTTCTGCTGTAAGAAGGGAGCACAAAGGTCCCTTGTAGCCTCATTGTAATTGGATGGCTTCCCCACCCCTAGCTGTTACAAAGTGTGTTTTAAACGGGATGGCTAACAGATTGAATTTGTCATCAAGTTTTTTTAATCCTGTAATTGTGAAGACAGAGGATATTAGTTGTGAGAATTGGATGGAACTGTCCAGATTAATATCAGTTAGTCAAAATGCATAATTAAAATTGCACAGTAAACAAGGTATAGTGGAAGGGCTGCAGGTAACTTTTGTGTTCTGAAGTTAAAGTATTTCTGTTTGCTGTGAAATATAAATAGCCATGAGCAGTTAGTTCTATAAAAACATACAGGGGGAACTGCACTAGCTGCAGATGCTAAATGTTACCTTTAGCAAACCATTACCCTGCCAAAATATGTGACTTCATTCTGCCCAAGTCTTCATATCAAGTTTTTTTTCATCCCACATTTAGCCCTGTGCTAACTTGTACACTATTATTTTTAGAGAGGGGAGAACTACAGCTGAGAAGCCTCACTCAAGTTGGCAGGGGAAGATAACTAGCAAAGTTGATGTTAGCTATTAGGTATGTGTTAGACTCTGTGGCCTGTGCTGGGAAACCTTAGTTAAGTGTTTTCTACCAGTATAGAACAGGACTTACACCATCTTTACTGGGAGACACTAGGTTTGTCTTCTGCACATCTGACCCAAATTCTGGGAAGCAAGAAAAACTCTTCTCTTTCAGAAGGTGGCTCTCAAAGTTAATTGATACAGCAGAGCATTTGCTGAATGTAGCTCCACTTCTTGAGCAGAAGATCTTAGCTCACTTAAAGAAGGAAAATCTGCCCAGTCAGGAATGTTGCTCACCAAGTGTGACAACTTACAACTGGTAAAGTGAATGACAAGCTCAGGTTCACAGATGCCTCCAACCTGGCTTGCCTTTGGCCTACTTAAAGAGCAATAACACTCCAATCTTTGTACTTTCTAAAGGCTTCAGTTTCAGTTCAAATGGAGGGAGTGGCTATGGAAAGTTGGCATAAGGAACAAGGGCTTTTCATTGTTTTCTGAACTCTTTTTTTCCCAACAACTGCAATTTTCTTTTGTTACAAAATACTTACTTACTATTTGAAGGAACTGTGGGTACATTAGGAAGAAAAAAGGCCATTTCCTGAAACACAGAATGTGAGTTGACCCTGTAGAGACCAGCCAGTGTTACAAATACACATATAGCCTTTTACAGATGTTGCATTTAAATCAGTATTGCCAAGTGCTGCAATTTAATGCAAGAATTTTTGCTTCCCATCCTCTCCAAGATGATGAAGGGTGACTCATGCTTGATTAACAGGAGAGAAATCAGAAACGTGCTAGAAATGACGTTTTAAAGAACTGCTGGGAACAAGTAAACCAAAGCTGTTGTTCCCAGGCAGAGGCTGGCCTGGACTGAAAATTCTCTTGATGGCAAGTAAGTGTCAAACAGTGGTGGGAAACTATGGGGATAGAGGCTGATGCAGTAGTTCTACAAATAAGGTCCACCCTTTCCTGTGAAAATTGAACTGTTTAGAGGATGGGACAGCACAAAATAGGAGATTTCCTTTGAGATTTCCTCGTGGAGTGATTATTTTCAGTAAAGAGGCACAAGTTAGTAAAAGATAACAACAATGCTTCTTTCTAAAGCACATAAATCATTCATTTACCCCATTTTTAACTATTTCCCCACTGATTTCCACTAAGAAGGCTATTTTGCATTACTGTAAATGTGTTTGGCATGTACATGCCATTTAGCATAATTCAGTGAAAGCTAAATTCCACCATGGCTGAAGGACACAGAAACCTACAAACCAGTGGTGGGATGGGAGGCTGCAGGGGATCTCTTTGTGACAAATCTGTGTATTACTCTGATCCTGCATCTGTGAAGTAGGTTGAATTCTTTTTACTGATTTCACTAAGTTCTTGCTGTGTACTGGCATGCATAATGGGATTAATATTGGTACCAAGGTGTGTTAATACTTTGCATCCAGATTTAGTATTTTTAATGTTGTGACTGATGTCTCCATTTCATTTCCCTTGTTCAGTTCTTCACTGTTCCTTCTCACTTGATACATTTTTGTCCCTTTCCAAAAGCAGAACAAACCCCCTCTTTCCTTTGACATTTTCTCCACCTTCCTCTCTGTCTATTCCTCTTGCCATCAACTCAGTTTAGCAGACAGGTAACCAAAGCTGTGCATTGAGCTGTGCCTTCATTCTGAGGAATGTGAAATCTGCAGTAGCAAGAGAATTTCAGCGTTTTGAGATCCTTTTCAGGACTGACTGCTGCTTTTGTAAGTCACTACATATATGATCAAAACACTTCTCTGCTCTTTTGAGGGGAGGAAAAAAAAACAACTTAACTCTGAAAAGCAGAAAGCTACTCAAACTTTCGGTGAGAATGGTTGGGAGAATGATTTTTTTAAATGCATGTGTTGTAGCCTCTCACTCCTCCCTTTCCTTGGAATAACCCCTAAAGGGACATGACACAGGTGCCACTCACCTATGCAAATCCCAGTGCTGCTGCCCAGTCCAGGTGTCAGAGAGGCGCATGAGCTGGGCATGCCCTGGGCTGCCAGATGTATACTGCTGGTCCCATCAGTATGTGGCCTGCAGAAGAAATAAAGGGAGAAAGCAAACTAGAGTGGACAATAACGAACATAAAATTTCTCAGAAGTACACAGTGATTTTAACTCAAGGAAACAATACCAAGAGAGTCAAGGAAAGAACCCATGTGCAGAGGAGAAAAAACAGAGGAGAAAAAAAGTGGCTACTGTGCTAAGATGCAGTAGGGTGAGACAGTGATGGCTTTCCTCTATTAGGGTAGGTTCAGCAGAGTCTCAGAGCTGACTGTCCTACAGTTTGATTCTTGTCAGCTGCAGAAAACACAGGAACAAACATGAATTGACTATTTCACACACAAGTAAACATACTGTGATCCTGCCACACTGCTGGGATGAAAACGCCTCTGACACGTGAGACTTCAGCACAGAGCTGAGTTACTAGGTACCACACGTTCAGCTGCAGTGTAGTTTCATGAGGCATCTTAATGCTATTATTAATTTATTAAAATGGTTCTTGAACAGGCCGGATGCTAGGCCAGAATCATTACTGGCCTGGGGAGAAAAGTGCCCCAAAAAGGGTAGAAGTTTTTAGAGTAAGGTCAGTTGCCCGTTGATCTGTTTCCTTAACAGCCTGCTTGGCTGCTTTGCTGAGCTTAGTTATGTTCATTAATTGTCAGAAGATAAAACCATTGATCAGTAGGTGAATACTGTGGCAATAGCCCATCATGTACCTGAATTCAAAGTTAACAAGTATGACACTTTGAAGTTACTATCTATTGCAGATTTGGATTTTATGGAATGTATGAAAAAAGTCTCTGGAAAGCTCCAGCAACATCCACTGGCTTTTAGATTGCAGCCATTCTCCTTACCTTCAGCAGTGAAAAGCAGTGCTGGAAAAAAGCATGGAAAAGGAAACAGAAGTGAGTCCTGCTACTTGCTCAGTTCACAAAGTGAACTATTCACTGTGCTAATTTTAATGCAAATCACTAACATTTTAGACAGACCGAGATTTTTAACTTTGAGGAAATAAAACTAAACAACAAAGCAAACCCAAAACCAACCAAACAAAACACCACCAAACCAGTGAAATTCTGAGATATTCAGACCTTTTGTCCTTTTACAGTCAAGTCTTGCAATGTATTCATTGCTGCATGGGATGAAGAGGATAGCTGTAGAGATAAGTTACTTTCCCAAAGGAAGACCTTTTGGTAGTCTAGTTCCTGCAGCTATAACTCTTAAGATGACAGAACTAATTGGCCTGTAAAAGGAGGAATGGCAACAGAGACTCAGAAGTATGGCTTTTAACTCAGTCCTTTCATCCAGCAATATACTCTTAGAAGCAGATCAGTACATGTGTGCTAGCATACACTGACAGATCTAAGATTCAAATCTTACTTCCCTTTTATTCCTTCTTTCTCATGTCTGTCCATCCTGCTTGTACTAGTGTAGTAGGATTGGGTATCAGCTTGTAACTATCGCAGATCAAGGTTGCGTGAGGCTTTTGGGGTGTCTGGATCAAGATCGGAACATACTGTAGGGCTTAGTATTTCCACTGAAGCCCTAATGAATGTGGAAAAGCCTTAAAGATTTCCACAAATTGTCTGCTATTTTCACAAACCCTGCTGGCTGTCACTGTGGACTTATGATTCCTAACTGGTTCTACACACTGCTTATCATTCTAGGATTTTCTTTAATACAGGAGGCTTTTTTTATTGCACTTAGAACTCTTTTTTTTTTTTTTTTCCAGAAAGTTAAACAATGTGATGTATATAACTGGTGGAGTAACTGCTAATGAATCTTTCTCCATTGTTTAGTTACTCCAATTCTGTAGCAGGCATATGTGAAACCTGTCTAAGTACACACAAAACCTGTCCAACCAGAATGTCCTAAGGACATTTTTATCAGGTCTGTCATTTTAAGGCATCTTCTGCTGCAGTTAAAAGTACAGTAAACCTACACTGATCATATTTGTCATTCCATGAGCAGAGACATTCTGCCAGCCCTACTGTGATAGTATCAATCAGAAGAATTTATGTGAATACATAGAAAGATCTGGAGCAGTGTCATTGAGGATTGGGATTATTATAAACGTGGGGAGGTTAGCAGCAGGTGCTGAATCCAACAGGAGGAAATTGCCATTTCCTGAAGCACAGCAAACTAATGCACAGGAAAAGCTGAAGCTTAACAGATCAGCATGCCTCACCAGTCACAGAGAAAAAGAAAATTCTGAACATAGTGATAGAAGATTGACTGACCATCAATTCCCATAGTGATAGAAGATTGACTGACCATCAATTCCCAGCTTCTATGTTCCCAAACATTTAAAATTTATGTTTCCTTTAATTAAACAGTCATTCCTCCCTGTAGACTTAGTAAGAACTGCTTCCTGATGGATGAAATCAGTAGTCAGCCCTCAAAAAGGGAGGTGGCCTTCTGTGTCAAAGACTAAGGGCCCTGAGGACCTAAGTCGACTCCCTGTTTTTGGAAGGCATATTGTACAACTCAGCTGAGCAGACAAAAATATCTGATTCAGTTCCAGCAAAAGTCCTGTAGAGCTATTATTGTTTCACAATATTTTGAACGGTACTGGTAAAGCAATGACTCCGTACCCATTAAAAGCGTTGAGTCTTTGGCTGCAGTTTGAATTTGGCACAAGGAGTTCCAAATCCTGTCTCATGGATCAAGACTTAGATTTCTCTTAACATTTAGCTTCGCAAGTATTTTCTTTGGAACATATGAAGCCTCCTGAACAGATTTGGTAACCAGCATGGTTATTGCTTTGCTTCACAGAAACAGTTGTGATGAAGCGTAAAGGAAAAGGCATGCTGTTGTGCAGAAATCAACATCACTTCTAAAGAACACTCCTACATAGAACTCCACACTTATTTCCTCCTCAAAACCAGCACTTTGTCTTCTCTGCCTGCTCTCCTTAATTCTTTCTAGGATGTGAAATCTGTATGTGAATGCATATGTATGCTACATACACACACAAAGCCGAGCATTGGCTGTTCTGTTCCCAGGTGTTGCCACCATTATCAGTGCTTCTTGTTGTACTTCTAGGATAGTTTGCGAGGCCACGATCTGAATGGGCTCAGTACCTACCTACAGCTGTATTAGCAGAACTAAGACCAATCTAGGTATAAGTGGAAGCAGAGAAGTTAGCTTCTGCAGTGGCCAAATGTCTTTGTCAAACTATTGCAAACATCTTTCCATGAAAAGCAAACAGCAGTAGGAGGATGCTCATTACCTCAACCTATGAAGGAAATAAAGAGGCAGAATATGAATATCCAATAATCCTTCGTGGTGGCTGTCACTGGCTTCCTTCGATTAGAAACATCTGGCAATACAAGAGGAATTTGTCTAATTACCCTGCATGCTGCTTCAGCCCATTATTTTCAAGCCCATACAGCCTCAACAGCATCTGAGCCATTGCTCAAGAGGAAAACACCCTGCTGATCAACGTTAGCAGCATAAAAAGCAAACCTGTATGCAAACTGCAGAATCTGCCCCACTTTAAAGACAAATATAGGGCTTCTTATGTTCTTGGCTGTCAGACTGCATGAAATAAATTAATTACAGTGTGGTGATTCTTATTAAGAACTCAAGGAGCAACATGCATGATACACTAGGGGTTTTAATTTCCAGAATAGGCAACTCTAGCTATGATACGGTGCAACATCCATCATGTTGACTAATCTTAGTCTGACCCCTAGTGAGCTGTCATAGAATAATCAGATTTATCTAACATGCTGCACCTTTCTGGCAGAACGAAAAATAAGTCATTTATCCAGTTCTGTTTTTTTCCCCTTAAAAGTCCTTGGTTACCTTTAATAGTAGCATAACACAAGAAAAAGAAGAATCAGCTCAGGAGTCATAAGGCTTTCTTCTGAAGGTGAGAGTGTGGAAGTGATTTCATTACTCAGTATCAAACTCATTTACCTCTGCATATGAGGGTTAATTTTTTGCCTTCTTCACTCCCCTTTCCTTTTATTTTGTGCAATCAGGAACTACTTCGGATTCATGAAGAGATTTTTATCTCTGAAGGAGACGAAATGGAAGTTTCATCTAGTTAGATAGTGTTTATTAACTTAAACTTACTGAGACAAAAAAATGAGTGTAAATTAAAGCAGTAAGCAAATTGTAAAGAACCTAAATAAATGCACAATTTTTTTGGCCATTAGAAGATTCCAGTTTTTTGTCACTTTTCACCTCAGCATTTTGTTCATACTGGTTATTTCTTCCTTAATGTGTGCCTATGCCAAGTAGTTACAGGCCAAATGACAATCCCAGAGTGCTTAACTTGGCAATAACAAAGGCACAATAAAATTTTTATGGATTTCTTCCCCCACATGAAGATCCATTTATCAAGCACACTGACAAATTTTTTTTAGAAGTTACTTGCCCAACCTCTGAAATACACCCACAAGAGCTCTTGCTTTTTATTAAAGCTCTTCTGTAGCTCTAGCCAAGATGACTGTCGCAGTAATAGTGCCCTCTGTCTGTGCTTTGGTGCACTTCTGTCACCCTCAGTTTGCACATGATAGGATTTTTACACTATTGCTATGTTTTGGCTCCTTACAGGCATTTTGAAGTTTGTGGAAATCACGGTTAACATCCTTGTGCTGATTTGTGTGGCTGCTGCCCAAGCCTCTGTTGCAGGCTTCACATCCTTTGGTGGTTTGGGCATCGGATCCTTTAACCTGAATTCAGCCTACAGCCCCTTTGAAGGCACAGAGCTCCAGGAGGCGAGGGAGCTAGACATGCAGATCACCCAAATGAGAGCTCCTTGTGTGTATGGTGGAGTCTCCTTCAGCTTAACAGCAGCAGTACTCACCCTTGTCTTCCTTGTTGTGGGGGCGAAACCCATCCAGCAGCTCAGGATGGGGCTGCTGGCAGGTGAATGTGCCTTCAACCTTCTGGCTGGCACATCATACATCGTAGCGGTCGGCCTCTACCTGCATTTTGTCAGCCAGGTGAACGCTACAGAAGCCTGCAAGAGGCGCGAGAGACTCTATGCACGCCGTGGTTACACTTCAATGAACTGTGTGGTCCAGGGCGGGGATGCAGCTGTTGGCCTTTTTGGTGTTGCTGCTGCCTGTTTGTACTTTGCCAGCTTTGTGGTCTGCATCCTTGCTATCCGAACTGTCCGGGCCTTCCATAGCCACATGGGTAAGGCTCAGCACAGCCTTAGGGACAGAAGTGTCAGAAACCAACATGCTGCCCACCGGACCCCCGAAAGCTCCCACAACATCCAGGCTTTTGCCACGCTGGTGTGAAGTTAGCTCAGATACTGTGCCAGAGAGCTGGAGTATCAGACACTGGGTGTCACATGCTAAACAAGCAACCAGTCCACAACATACTGTCCTATAAGGTGCTGAAGTGTGTTATTAAATCAAATGTAATACTGCTATAACTGGATGTAATAAAGTTGATGTTGAGCAGTTATTTTAACAAAGTTTTCTGCATCAGCCTCTGAAGCTGAACTCCACCATATCAGATGTGTTTGCAGTGTTTTCATCCTGTACAGAGCAAATCCAAACAGCAGTGGGCTGTTAATAGGTTTCAATCGAAGTGCTGTTGAACTTGTGCTAACAACCACTTCCTTTCCTCTCCCATGACGCAAGGAACTGAATACACAGTTAGGACAGGCAGCCTTCAACAGATCCTGTGCCTGTCAATGCATCCCATTGCTTGACACCACACTGCTGGCAGAACGAAGGACACTTAAGTGCTTTACTGAATCACAGCCAAGCCCACATGTGACCTGCTTCACTTGGGCTAATGAGAGGTTCTTCTCTTCTGAGTCACAGGAGTTGGCAGGTTCCAGTCATGTGCTCCATGTGGAATGCTACTGGGAAGAACTAGCTGTGATTTCAGAAGCAGCGTTTGGCTCCTCCTCCAGTTCCCTACAAGGTTTTCCCTATCTCATTGAACACTGATCAGAACCTAGGAGGCAGCGTATTTGTCAGCTATTGGCTTCAAAAATACACCACTCGCTTCTTTAAACATCTAAACAAGGTTTGGCTTGCTGACTCCACAGCCAGTGGGAGGAGAGTCTGAGTAGAGAACACGCTGGCTGCCCTGGAGTTTTCCATGGCCGCGGTGTAATAACAGCAGAACACACATGCATCCTTCCACCTGAACACACAAAACATGAGTGAACAGCAGTAACAGAGAACTAGTGTTCATAGATGAGGGGTTGAGAAAAAAAAACCACTGCTCTTGAGGTACAGAAGGTTTGTTAGCTTCAGTGGAGGGAAGAGGCAATTTTGATTCTATGCTCACTCTCTTCAGTTTTATCTGTCTCAGTGTAATTGCCCAGATGAAGCTCTATTGAACCATAGCAGAGCATATTTTTTTTTTCTACACACACAGATGTATCTTTGATGAACATGTTTGAGGCAATATATAAGCCAAACAAGAAAGTGTTCCTGTTCTGATTAGAAGTGATTAGATAAGCCTTTACAATAAGCATTTATCATTTATATAATATCTTAAAAGATGTCTTTAACATCAGCAAGCTTCATAATATTACTATGCTGAAGAAGAGCCATGAGTGAAGAGTTTTTCCAAATTTGCTATGACTCTTATGAAATTAAACCACTGTTGTAGGTTTAGGAAACATGGCATTGAAAAAAAATTCCTCTAGGGACTAGAGGAGTCCAGGGACCCAGAAAATTGTAATACTGTTTTTCAATCCCATAATTCTGCTCTCTCTTTATAAGATGTCAGCAAGGCCAACTCGTCCTCCTTTTCTCTCCCTCCTGCCTGCTGTCTCTGGGGCTACTTATCTCATAAACATGTAAGGAGTAGGTCTGTTCATGGCCTGCAGGGGCCTGTTTAGGCCTAAGGGTGACAGAGGCACTGATGGGAGAAAGGGGATCATTGGGGGTTGTAGATTAGTTGGGTTGGAGGAAGGTTTAAGTGAGTTGTCATGTATCCCGTATATGCTCTGTAATTTGTCTGTATCTTTTTTTTTTTCTTAATAGAATTCTGTATTTTTTTCCAATATGAGAGCATTTTAATTTTACTCTTATGGGGGAGTAAAGTTACTATGCTTGCTTTTCAAAACCCAAGACAGAGGCTTAGATTTCTAGCTCCTAGCCCAGACCCAGACTTTTGGTGGTATGCTGCAGACAGTTCTGAAGTCTGTTAGAGAGGTGTCTGGCATGCAGCTAAAACCACAGCTAATCACTTAGGCATTTCTGCTTGCACACTTCACTCCCACACTACCTCTACATCTTGCACACTTTAAACACCAGCTCAGTTACATGATAACAAACTGCTACTAACTGAAGCAAACAAAAAGCAGCACTTTGAAGTGACACAATCAAAAGATTAGAAGAAGCTGTAGATAAGAAAAACTAAATCTTTATAGAGTACTGTGTGCAATACAAATATTAATCTCAGGGTTTCTTACTCTGCCCCATAAGCTTTTTGAATGTTTCTCTGCCAACACTCCACAACAGCAGTGTCCTCTGTGCACCCACTCTATGTTGGTTTTCCCTTGTGTGTGGTAAAGGTCTTAATTTGTTGCAAAGTGCAAACTTTAGTAAAAGGTGTGCAGTTTTCCTATGGACTTCAGTGTTCTTCCTCACAGCCAACCCAATTTTGCTTTTAACAGGAGCAATTTAATGCATTTTATGGGGAGAGTCAAAAAGCAGCTGCTAGTTACAGGTGCTCTGTTTGGAGAATCCGGGGACCCACTCACTACACCAAGCATCCAGTTTGTTCCAGTCATCCAGCTTCCCTCCTGTACTTGCCATCCTCTTGTTTCTAACCCCTGCAACAACCTCAAGCTTAGTCCTTATATCTAATTGAAATCAACCCTCTTTTAGTGTAAAATGATTAGCCCTTGTCCTATCACTACAGGCTCTGGTAAAAATCTCTTCCCATATTTATCAGCCCTCTTTATATATTGAAAAGATAGATCATCTCCCTAGAGCCTTCTCTGCTCTGAAGAGCTCCAACACTCTCAGCCATTCTTCATAGGGTTATAGCAGAGTTCCATCCCTCTGATCATTTTTGTGGCCTTTCTCTGGACCCACTCCAACAGGTCCATGTCTTTCTCTGTGCTAAGGATGTGAGAGCTGAATGTGGTAATCCACATGAAATCTGACCAGCTTGGGGTAGAGGGGAAGAACTACCTCCCTCAGCCTGGTGGCCAGGTTTCTTTTGATGAAGCCCAAGATATGGTTAGCATTCAGGGCTGTAGCCACACATTGCTGGACCATCATCCACCTAAGTCCTCCCAGAGGGCTGCTCCCATTCATCGGGCATGTCATGGTAGGCCTAAATAGGCCCAAGGTGGGCTTGTACATGTCCCAGCTTGCCCGGGCATGCTCCCCTGCTCCCTCTCCTTCTGTGCTGGGGGTGGTGGCCACAGGAAAGGGGACAAAAGCCCCAGCTTCACCTAATATGGTCAGACTGGGCAAACTGCCAACCTGATTGGCTAATCCATGTCCAAAGGGCCATTAGTCTTGGACTGAATGGATATAAAGGGATGAGCAGGTAGCACAAAGGTGCTCTCTGCCATTGTATCCGTGCCTGCCTACTACCTCACTGATCCTGAGCTCCGTGGGACCCCAGCAAGCAGGATCAGGCTCTGATGCCTCCACGCATTCGGCCTGCACAGCCAGCGTGACACCATGCCCAGACTGCACACCGCAAGACATCTGCTGCACATGAGAGCCTGCTGCCAAGCCAGGACCAGGTCAGAGATGTCTGCCTCCTTTCTCCAGTACCCAGGAGCCTGTGGAAACTCCAAAGCCTCTAATGGCTTTCAGCCTGGCAGCAAACCCACCACGTGCTTTGGGTATTGTCCCATAATATTTAGTGAGTAAATACTTCAAGTCTCTTGTAATCATTGATTGCCTTCTACCATAAGCAGAAAGGAGCTTCCTGCATCCATCCAGTGGCTAAGCAGGATAACTAACTGCAAGTGGTGTAAGTGACCACACAAACCTTCTCTGCCAGTAAAAATGTTTGTTTATGCTGGGTACCTTTAAAGGTGTTCCAGTTTTGCCTGTTCCCTGTATGTATAAATGTCCAAACCCTGCATTCTGAACCTTGTATATAAATTTTCTGGTGAGATTTAATGTTAATAAACAGTTTTCATAGTTATTAACAATCTCTGCCTGGATATAAAAATTAATATCAATTATTAATTTTTAATCATTTCACAACAGGCAGTCTGTAGTAATACTGGTGATTGTCCCAACAGAGGTGCAAGACCTTGCACTTGGCCTTGTTGGAACTTTATGAGGTTCATGTTTGTCCACTTTTCAAAGCGGTGAGACCATGACAGGTCCCTCTGAATGGCATCCCTTCCCTCAAGCATACCAACTACACTGCTCAGCTTGCTGTCATCCACAGACTTGCTGAGGTCCTGAAGCACTGCAAGCAGAGGGACCACAAAGAAAGCAAAATCCCAGTGATTACCAGCTTCTTGAAAGCTTAGCGCCTCATATTTGTTTCCTTGCCTGTAACCATAAAAAAAATCACTAGAAGATAATCACAGGGAAAATAAATATTAGTGCTTTTTCCTCCACTCCGATGAAATGAAGTACAGCAAAGTAGAGGGGGAGAACCTAGAAATAATTCTTAGAGAACTAGGACAAGGGAAATGCAGCTTTCCTTCTGTTTGGGATGGGGTGTGAGCCATATACCATCACTGCAATCCAGCCACCCAATCTGACTGTAACACCACTATGCTCGATATCCTGGAGCTGACTTAAAAATCTTTACTGCACAACCTGGGAAGGTATAATAAAAGAACAGATTTTCTTTGTGATAAGTGCAATAGAGTAAGATTTTTTCTGGCACATATGACTTAAGAATGCAACAGGCTGTCAACCCAGCTGCCACTGCAGGTGGTCCAGAGCCGATTAGCTTTCCCATCTTCTGTTGCAGATGGCTGTGCCCCACTGTCACCTCTGTCGGTGACTGCCAGTTAGCATGTGACAATAATCCATATTTGGACCAGCAAGCTGATGTCTCTTCTCAGCCCTACCATTTCTTTCAGCCTTTTCTCAACATTCTCCCTGTGCATGCATTCACCACCCAAGTGCAAACTTCAGGGTCAGCACTGAAATTAACTCACCTGTTTCTTTGAGGCAGCTCCAGTCTCACTTGCAACCCAAGTTGCCACCTTCAGCTACTTTTTGGTGAGAGAGATCCTCAGGGTATATATGGCTTGCCTGCTGTGACCCTCACCACTGGTTTGTCACTGTGCTTCTCTGAAGTTGTCTTCTAGGTAGACAATATGGCCTTTCTCAACCTTAAAGCCTGGAGATGGACGTGGAAATCAATAATATATTATGAATTGTGAATATTAATTTCAATTATTGATATTGTTAAAACTCAGGAAAATTCCCTAAGATTCTTTTGGATTTTCAGTCCAAACAGGAAGTAGTTGCACAAGGAGTATTTATAAACACAGAATGAAACAGTCTAAACAAACAGAACTTGGAAAATTAGAACATGAAAACAAGAAAAATTCTAAGTATGCTTATGGAGTCTTAGCATTAACTCTAGCATATGTACTCAGGGATCAGCTTCCTGAGTAAGTTTGCTGTACAAACACACTTCCAAAATGCACAGTTATGATCCTGGGGGAAAATACATAATATTCTAGGCAGAGGGAAGGAGAGAAGTGAGTTACTGCTAAGATGCTGGTGCAAGCTGCAAACATGTGGCTGCCATGATTCCCAGTTAAATGAGCCACAAACAGGGTGCTCCTCATGGTGGAGAGTCAGCTCTGAAAAAGGCAGTTTCTAAATCTTCCCCCATTACATACATTGTTTTGAAAATTAAACTGGCCAACAGGCACTAGCATCATTGTTTTGGCCAGTGAATTCCAAGTGCCATGCCTTGTGTGACCAGGCAGGCACACTGAGGGGCAGCATGAGACACCTGACTTGGTAGTGCTAAGCTTCTAGCTCTCAGGGCTTTGCTGAGGCAAACCCTCCATTGTTGGCTCATTCACTCAACTCTTGGACCCGCAGTAGGAGGAGAAAAAGGGTTAAACTGGCCTGGCAGGATTTATGCCCTACCAGGACAAGGGCCCCCCATACTTGTGCAGTAGGAAGTCTTCTTACATATCAAACCTATTCTGAACCTTTAAAAGAGCTGAAGAAAACGGCCACCACCCCTGGAGATCATAGGAAATGCATGCAGGTTGCAGGGTAGACTAGGAGTTGCCTGTCAGGAGAAATGCCCCACTACAGATCGTGGGTCACTGGTGCAAGATGCTGTGAGGTGAACTGAGTAGCTCAATTAACTACCTGTGAGGCTCAGCCAGAACCGTTTGGATGTAAACTGCTAGTTTGCCCCTGTCACCTTCCACATGGGACCAAACAGTTTTAGTCAGTCTGAGAGCAAAACCCATAGCAACCATTAATTATCCACAAAGAGACCTCCTCCTGACAAGAGAGCCTTGGAAAAGAATCAATTGCTCTTTGAAAAGTGGTGTCTCCCTCCCCTAACCTGGAGGGGGAAACAACAGGAGTAAGATATTGAGGATGACTATATTCAAACAAACAAAACCCAAACCCATCCCACTTACCCCCAACCAACCAACAAATCAAAAAACCCAGCCAACCCCCCCCAGATATCACCTCCTTGATTCTGCATGCCAGTGCTGAGTAAACTGTCATGCTGGATTGTGAACCTTTCAGGACCTGTTTTCCTAAATGGCTTCTGTATTCAAATAATAGTTCATAAAAGTAATTCAGTCTGGGCAAAATTTTGCCCAGAACAGGAAAAATCAGCATCAAAAAACACAGACATAATGTTTCAATGTAAAAGACAAAAACAGTGAGGAGTGAGGCTGGAGAGGAGAGGATATTTATTTCCAGTTGATTCTGTGATTCCTCAGATAGACTAAACCTTTCACAAATAAGTAATTCAGGTATCTGGAACTTCTATGGTTCCCAAATAAACAACTAATTCAGGTATTTGTAAATTTGGTGCTGTGAGATTAGCGCACATTAGACCATTGCCCTCCTGCTGCTGACTGGCTGCATGGAGGTACCTCAGTATCTATCTGCAGAAAGGAAAATTTTCTGTAAGCACAAATACATGTTCTTATTTTCTTGACAAATTTAAGAAAACATTCCCATAATACACTAAATGTTATCACAATTTAAGCTTTTTCCACTAGTTTTTGACATTTTGAGTATATCCAATGTGGATAAACAATTATGAACACAGATTGGTTGTGCAGTGTCAGAAACTGACTTCCAGGCTTAGTGTTATGAAAAGCTAGGATCTCAGTTTACATGAGAAATGCTTTAAAGCGATGAGAATATACAGAGGGATTAGAGTATCAAAGAACAGTTTGAATGGAAATTGCTCTTTAGACCTACAAGAAGAACATTTAGTTGCTGGAGCATCTCCAGAGAAGGGCAACAAAGCTCAGGAAGGGTCTGGAGAATAGGTCTGATGAGGAGTGGCTGAGGCAACTGGGATTCTTTAGTCTAGAGAACAGAAGGGTGAAGGTAGACATTATTGCTCTCCGCAACTACCTGAGAGAAGGTTGTACTGAGACAGGTGTTAGTATCTTCTTCCTGGTATCAAGTAATAAGAGGCAAATGGCCTCAAATGGCACCAGAGGAGGTTTAGATTGGATATTTTGAAAAAATTATTTGCTGAAGGAGTGGTTAAGCATTGGAATAGGCTGCCCAAGGAGGTTGTGGAGTCACTTCATAAACCATGTAGACAAGGCACTTCAGTATATGGTTTAATGACAGCTACACTCAAGCATCTTAGAAGCCTTTTCCAACCTTAACAATTCTGTGATCAGTTATTTTACTCCCAGTGCAACTTTACCTTAATGTTACTCTTGTAGTTTTCCATCCCAACCTACATTCACTGTAAGTACAGCTATATATACACAATAGTTACTCTGACCTCTCAGTTGCAGAACTTTGTTGTCTCCTTTTCAAGACTCAGGTAAGTTACTGAAGGGGCTATGATTGTGCTGCTTATGACAGCTGTGACATTTGTTGTTAGTCATCTCTTTCACAATATCCACCTCCCAAGAAAAGCTGCTGCTCAGTGTACTGCAGCAGCTTAATGCCAGCACAGCACAAAAAGTGTCACAGATGCTCACAATCACCCATCATAAATAAAACATAAGACTCCTTACAAGGTCCACAGGTTGTCCAGGCATTTGATGTAATTGGTTTTGGCATCTGACAGTGCAAAATGGGTAAGTCAAAAGGATGCCCTTTGTTACTACAAATCACAGAATGCACTGAGTTGGAAGACACCTCTAAAGATCACCTAGTCCAGCACACCTGCAGGGACACCCCCAAGCAGATCAGGTTGCTCAGAGCCCCATCAAGCCTGACCTTGAATGTCTCTAGGGATGGGGCTTCCACCACCTCCCTGGGCAACCTGTTCCAGTGTCCTACCACCCACAAAGTAAAGAATTCTTCCTAATGTCAAATCTAAATCTACCCTTCTCTAGTTGAAAAACATTGCCCCTTCTCCTAATGCTACAAGCCTTTGTAAATAGCCCCTCCCATATTTCTTGTAAGTCCCTTCAGGTACTGGAAGTCCAATACAAGGTATCCCCAGAGCCTTCCCTCCAGGTTTAATGTCTGTCTTCATAGAAGAGGTTCTCCAGCCCTCTGATAATTTTTGTAACCCTCCTTTGAATCCTCTCCATCAGGTCCACAACCTCCTTGTGTTGAGTGCTTCAGAGTTGGCCACAGTAGTCCAAGTGAGGTCTCACTAGAGCAGAATGGCACAGTCACCTCTTTTGGTCTGCCGCAAGCAAGCAAAGCAACTTCTTTTGATGCAGCCCTGAATGTGATTTGCTTTCTGGGCTGCAAGTGATCATTGTTGACCCATGTCCATCTTTCTGTTTACCAGTAGCCCGAAGTCCTTTTCCTCAGGGCTGCTCTCTATCACATCATTTCCCAACCTGTATTGATAATGTTCTTACCCAGATGCAAGACTTTGGACTCACATTTATGCAGCCCCTTGCCTCGGCGACTTCGCTAAAAGGGTAGCTACAGGGGGGTTAAGCTGCCGCCCTCTCTTGTCCCCGGGGCCCACGGCGAGTCGGAGCCTCCTCCGGCCAGGAGCTCACACTCCTCACTCTTGTGGGGGACACCCTAGCTCTCCCTGCGCGTTTGCCTCCGCCCTTTCTCCGCGGTTTTGCCGCCTTGGGAGGATCCCTCCCCCGCGACCCTGCGCTCTCGAGCCCCGCGCGCCTCGGCGACTTGGCTAAAATGGCGGCGACAGCAGGGGTCGAACTGCCGCCCTCTGCCTTGTCCCCGCCTATGATAACTCACGGTCGCCTGCAGCCCGGGGCAGACGCTGCTTTGCTTCTGCGGAACGCAGAGGCACACATACTCAGCTCTGCCCGCCCCTTGCCTGTGCGGGAGGATTCGCCCGTCCTGGAGCGGCTCGCCTGGGTGGCTCCGCGGACATGGCGGCTGCGCAGGAGCTAAACTGCCGCCGTGTCTCAGGCCCCGGCCCGTTACGCTCTTCCCTCTCCCGGAATGAGGGCAGGGGACACCCGAGCGCTCCCCGCGCTGCCGCCTTCGCTCTTTTTGCCTTCCTGCGGCGGCTTGGCCGCCTTGGGAAGGTTACTGCTCCGCCATCCACCGCTGTGGCGCCCCCTAGCTTCGGCGATTTGAGATGGTCTGTTGAGTTCCAGCGACGCCTTCCGCACGCAGACCTGCACCTGCCGCTCGGCTTAAGAGAAACTGAGGGCATTTTGAGGAGCGCGGCTGAGAGAAACACATACCAAGCATTTTACAGGCATTTAGTGATTCAGAAGCATGTAGAAAGGCTTGTGGGACAGACTTACACGGATCACAGAATCACAGAAGATTAGGGGCTGTAAGGGACCTTGAAAGCTCATCCAGCCCAACCTCCCTGGCAGAGCAGCATCACCTATGCCAGATCACACAGGAACACATTCGGGTGGGTCTTGAGTTCATCTCCAGAGGGAGACTGCACAGCCCATCTGGGCAGCCTGTTAAAGTGTTCTGTCTGGGAAGGAGGCTTGAATTTGCCCAGCTATTCAATGAAATGTGTCTTGAAGTCTGAAGACACTACATGCACTCAGGGTTACCCACCATACTCACATTTACAGATTTAAGCATAGCTTTGTCTTAACATCTGCAAGCCCATATCAGTTTGCAGCAACACCACAGCCTCAAGCTTGAAGGACCCACCATAGTGACTTTCACATGCTTGGTATTTTAGGGCAGGATTCTCAGCACAGAGTGATGAAAATTAAGGCAAAATAAAAGAGCTGGTGACAGAAAAAAAATCAATGAGTTTAAGGCTTTCTGAGTGAAGACACATAGGGAGTGTCACAGTAAAAAGTGTTAGAGATGTTCAAGGCCAGGTTGGATGAGGCCTTGAGTGACCTGTACTAGTGGGAGGTGTCCCTGCCTATGGCAGGGGGTTGGAACTAGATGATCCTTGAGGTCCCTTCCAACCTTATCATTCTATGATTTTATGATTGCAACAATAATTCCCCAGTAACAAGGGTCTTATGTCCCTGAGCAACCTGGTGGGGATTCAGATTTTTATGTCGTTGTGGATGAGCTCTGATAGTGAAGATTAGGCAATTTATTCATCCAAATAAGTAAGGCATGCTCCGATCAAGATCTCATTGACCATTCTCTGAGACTACTCAGGAGCTCACTAAGACCATCTTAGCCTGTCAGCAACACAGATCACAGAGTAACAAACATTCTGACTGGACAAGACCCTCAGGATCACCAAGCCCAACAGATACCCCAACTCTGCAAGGTGCACCCTAAACCATATCCCCAAGCACCACAGCCAAACAACTTCTAAACATATCCAGGACTGGTGACTCCACCACCCCCCTAGGTAGCCCATTCCAATGTCTGACTACTCGTGCTGGAAAAATTCTTTATAATGTCCAGTCTAAACTTACCCAGTTGCAGCTTGAGGCCATTCCCTCTTATTCTATCACTAATTACCTGTGTGAAGAGACCAGCAGCAGCCTCTCCACAATGTCCATTCAGGTAGCTGTAGACAGCAATGAGGTCTCCCCTCAGCCTCCTCTTTTTCAAACTAAACAGCCTTGGCTCTCTCATTCACTCTTTGTAAGATTTATTCTCCAGGCCCTTCCCCAGCTTCCTTGCCCTCCTCTGCGCTCACTCCAGCACCTCCACATCCCTCTTGTAGTGAAGCGCCCAAAAGTGAACACTATACTTGAGGTGTGGCCTCACCAGAGCAGAGATGCTCAACTGAGCAGGAGCAGGTCCAGCTTTCTCAGCTCTTTCAGTCCCTCACATTCTTGTTTAAGCTTGCAGCAACCCCTTCTAAGACTTGTGAAGCTTCTATGTGCACGAGAGTCTCTGACCTGTACAAAGCAGCTCCTGTGTTGCTACCTTGCTGCCGTTTGTTCAGTTAAGGAAGGCTTCTCCAGACAATCGGTGTTCTTGCATAAGTCACAAAAGGGTACACGATGCACTCATCTCACCGGCATTGTCCAGGGATGAAAAAGTAGCAGTTCTGGTCCTGTCGTGCCTAACACGAGGGGGAGCCCTTGCAGTTTTCAATTAGCTGAGACGGCGGCAGCAGCAGGCCTTTTTCTACCCAATTTCCTCATCAGAATGAAACAAGAAATGGCTTTCAGGCCTCCTGTCTCCTTCACGAGGAGCTTGCTTCTGGTTCAAAGAAGTGCAACCCACAGATCACTAGGAGAGAGAAAGGTCACTTGCTGCAGATCCCCTCCCTATACATCATGATTTCTGAAGAGAGGTCAGGAGTCAGGATAGACTGTGGACAGATTTTCCCACGTTCTCATCTAATTTGTCATTTCAAGGACTCAAAAAATACCAGGAACTGGTACTGCTGGTACCTGACTTGGATTTGAATTACCCTGTGGTCACATTTTGCCCAGCAGAAATGAGACAATGGGATAATCTCTACCTCTCAAATGAATGTATCACAGGTGACTTGTCAATAAGGCTTTAAAAGCTTTATTTTGGGGAGCTTTGCTACTTTCAGGAGGACACTTAGTCTTTGCACTCTCCTGCCACACATTTTTAAACACATTTGAGTAGAGTACTTCACAATATATTTTATGCACTACTCTGTGCATGTCACTATATGTCCTGTAATTCAGATCACACACTCTGTTTTTCAGGTCCAAGGTAAGTATTAACTGCAGGTGCACTTACTGAAAGACCTTAAAATGTATTTTTTACAAAATGCTGGCATCTCTCTCCTTAGAAGGGATTACAATGAAAAAGCATATTCACAAGTCACTGAGCCACGTATTTATGCTACACCGCCCTTCCTTTGTCATTCTGAGTCCCCATTTTTTGCATACATTTAATTGCAGAACAATTCCATCTGTCCTGTGAGTCAGTACTGACAATTTTACTGTTAAAATAAATATTTCTTTTAGTGCAGCTACACTTACTCTGATGGGGAAGAACAACCTGCTGTGCTCACTGCGTTGTGTCTTGCGCCCAAGCTCCCATTGCAGGGCTGAAGTCTAGCTGACACCAGGGGCTCCTGGAGGCCTCCACAGCCCTATCCACAGTCACTGCTGACCTCTGAGAACCCTAAGTCACCTACATGCCCTGAACACAGGCCTCCAAAGGTGCTGCGACAGAAAGCGGCACTGGAAAACCATCATTTTTTCTGGTTGTTCACTTATGTTTTGGACAAGTGACTCAGAACAAGCTCAGAAGAAAATCTGGAACAAGTACCAGGGGCTGTGACAAGCAACAGAACACTGGAATAGAGATCCTAATGGGGGACAGGGCAGTAAGAGTCAGCTAAACCTCATCTACCAGCAGGCAGTACCTCCTAACCTTGGCACTGCCAACTTCATCCTCTCTTCCCAGTCTGAGGTACAGGAAACTATGGTCAGTGCTCGGAAAAAACAGGTTTCCTGGTTCTACAGCAGAAAGCCTCATGGACTCATCTAGTCCAAGGTCCCCCTGCTGAAGAGCTGACCAGTGCTGCCTGTTCCGTGTCTCTGTCATACTGCAGCAGTTACATGAGAGCTTCCTCACTGCTGCAGTGCTGTCATGCTCCTGACACTTGCAGACTAAGCTTTTCCCTTCAGTTTGCAACATTCAGGAGATACAGAAAAAGAGGAGCTAGCATCTGCTCTATTTAGATCCTGCCTCAGACACAACATAGAGGGCAAGCTTAACTCACTGTGGGAGATAAAGTATCCAAATCAACTGCAAGTGACTCCTAACTTAGAATTATAGAATCACAGAATTGTTTGAAAATACCTCCAAGATCAAGTCCAGTGATCGATCTAAGACTACCATGGCATTTAAACCATATCCCAAAGTATCATGTCCACGTTTCTTGAAGATCTCCAGGGATGGTGACTCCACCACCTCCCTGGGGAACCTATTGCAATGCCTGACCACTCAATTCAAAAACAGCAGGTCCAGCAGGACTTGTTAGCCTGAGAAAGGCTGAACTCAATGTTGAACCCAACAGCAAACAAGGAACCTTTTCCTCCAGTGATGTCCTAGACAAATGATATGCTGATTCTGCCTCAGGGCTGCAGTTATCTATGAAATATTTAGGATTTACTTGCCCCTACACCTTTTGATCTAAATGGCTGCAGACAGTCTTACCTGTTCTCAGTCAGCAGATAAATTTTCACTTGCATCTTTCCATAGAAGCAGTAGTCCTTTCACATAGGGCATTTGAACACTTGCACCATCAGTGTAGGATGCAGCTTACCTCTCATCAAAATGCAAGAAATCAAGAACCAATGATTGGCTCATGCATCACCATGAAATCCCCACTGCAAGCAGGTAACATTTCAATCATTAAGAAACAAATCAATTAATCAAACAATTGTGCAGTAAGTTGGTTCTGAAGCAAGTCAATTGCTTTACTGTCCTGTTTTGTTAATTCAGGTTAACAGAAAACAAGTAAACTGTTACAAAGACACTTTGGACATCCTGGTTCCAGTGCAGCCTGAAGGACATAATTACCAGCTTCTAAGCAGCTCTCTGGGGCAGCCAAGGCTCTGATGGACCTGAGCCTAGAACACTGCTAAGAACTGCTGAGCATAAGACCTGAGTGCCTTCTCTTAGAAAAGCTCTTCTCTTCCTCAACAGCAGGCAGTGTCCAGGGAAATCAGGCTGGCCAGGTTAAAGTTACTGTTCTGTTTACTTCTTTGAATCCTTCTGCTCTGCATGAATCAGTTGAAGACTTTATGCACACCAGATCAGTGAGCTGCTCACTAGGTTATCCCAACCAGCCCGCTCAGGTGAGCATTTGCAAACCACAATCTGCAAGGCTGGATCCAAAAGACGTCATCCATGACTAAGGCAGAGATTCAGAAATTGCCTCTAAAGGTGAGACATGTCATTAACACCCATCCCCAGGTAGATGTGCTTCTAAAGGAACAAAACTATACTTTAAAAAAAACCCAAACCCCACACAATTGCCTAGAAAATTATGCATGAATACTGTGGTCTGAACCTGGCTGTCAGTCAAACATCATGCATCCAGGGAATAGAGGCAAGAGAGAGGCAAAGGCACAGAGACTCATAGGCTGAGATCAAAATGATTTAATAATTGAAATAAAATGACAATAAATGGTAATAAAAATAGAACATAGAAACTAAACAGTGCAGTTGCTTACCACCTGCTAACCAATACCATCGAACCTGGAAGCAAGAAAATCCTCAAACTGCAATTGTGGAAGAACCCCAGTTTCCTGGCCCATCTTCAACTACATACCGAGCATGATCCTGTACGATAGGGAATACTCCATGAGCCAGATTTGGTCTGTTACTCTGGCTATGCTCCCTCATGCCTTCTTTCTCACCTGCACACTAGCAAGGTAGGAGAAGTTGAAAAGTCCTTGATTTCTTAGCAACTGAACATTGGTGTATTATCAACATTCTTGTCATAGCAATTCCCATAGTGAATCAAAACCATGGCTCTGCTCTATCTGACAGGAAGGAAAATTAACTCTGACCCAGAACCAGTACAGTGAGCTGCAAGTATGATGGCAAGTGATCAAGCTGTCTTTGAGGAGACTATGGATAACACAAGGCACTTGAAGTAGCAGCACATCCCGTAATAGTGAGAGACAACCTGCACAGGCATAACTGGTGCAAGTCCAAAAGCAGCAAGAGAAAGGCAGTGCCACCATGGCACTGGCTGTCAACAAGAAGGTGGTGCCAAGCACTGAATGCACAAACAGAATGCCAAGAGCTTGTTCATGCACAAAGAATGCATTATGTTAGAGCACCGTGGCAGAAAGCAAGATGCCACAACAAAATCTTGTGTGCACAAGCACAGAAACAACTCCGTTACTTCTCAATACCATCATAGCTTCCTAGTGAAAGTTGTCTTGCAGAAAATAATAAGTTCATTTTTCTGCAACCAGCCATCTACCTCAACCTGTTCACACATTTCTGCTTCTCTCAGATACTGGTGTCACCAAGTTTCAAAGAACACAAAAGGTTTAATTATAAAGGTAATAAGGCTCTATACTTTGTCTCAGTTGAAAAATCTTCTATTTCTTTTTAGCTGCTAGCTTTTGCCCCTGCCACAGCTAAGTTCTGCAAACAAGTTCACCTCTCTCAGAGTGAGATGGTTCCCAGTAGATCAAAATTGTGTAAAATATTTTGAGCATATAATCATAAAGTCATATACGACAGTAATGCACCTAGATGAAAGCAATGACTTCAGCTTCAGCCCTCACAAGAGCTTACTAACCCATTTGTGAAAGAGGACAGCAATGTCCAGAAGAGCCACAGACTACAGAAACTGCTTTAAGTTCCAAGTCCCAGTTTAAAGCCAGAACAAAATACCCTTTTGCCCTTGTTTCAAAATTAATGCTAAACTTCCCGAAGATGCTCTCAGCCACTCGACTTACTGATCTAGTTCAGCATGTTATGGAAAGTGTCACAGAGGGATGAAGTCCCTCATTCACATTCTTTGCATTCTGACTTAAGGCTACTACCGCTAATGTCTTCTTCAGGCCAACCAGAAAATCCAAAGGTACAGTTCCTCAGCCAAAATCTGTCACTTTGGTATCAGAGAAGCCCCCACTTCAGAAAGTCATCACTAACTTTACAGAAGGCACCATGCTGATAGTGGCAGGCTTTGGTGGGCTGTCAGTTTTGACCATCTATGTGTCAAGATAAGACATAAGGAGAGAAATGGCATTGTTGCCTGTAAGCTGCTAATGCCATGAGGTTGACAAGTTCTTTGTTTGTCTTCAAAGTCTTTATGAAGCCTGTATGCATATAGTCCACGTGAGAAAAGGCCACAGCAGAGAGTGCCAGTTCTCATCACTGGGTTGGAATTTAGCTCCTGTGAAAGGGCTCCCATTTGAACCCTACTCTCATCTCTGCTTCTTTTCTCTAGACTACCACACGTACAGCACACCAGAGATGCCTCATCATGATAGAGACCACAGAAAAGGGCAACATGGCTGCTCCTTTACACGAGAGGGAAAGAATTGCCTTTCTTTTTTTTAGGAAAAAAAAGGTTGGAGAATTTTCCAGCTTGCTCAGGAAACCACTTGTCTAGGTCATTGCAGTGTCCATGCTAAGTATCATCCACATCCTCAAACAACATCTGAACAGAAATAAAAGAGATAATGAAAACCACACCAAGAAAAATGTATGACTCAACAAAATCTGAAATGGAAAGCTTAGCAAAGAACACTGAAATTACTAGCCAACAAACCACAACATTTTTTTTTAATACATTATTTAATGAGTTTTAAGAAAGATGTATTTTGAAGCTTAGACTGCAGTAAGATTGCAATAAACCAAATCTTCTAGATCTAGAGTAAACAGTGCTGTAACACTTACCAAACCAGGTATTCTCACGTTTGCTTCTCTGCTGTTGTGATTATTTAAAGAAAAAAACCCAAACAACTCGGGATCTCCTAAACAGTCATCTAGCCTCACTTGGCTATTTCACTTTAGAGCACAATTAGGACAACAGCCTATTAAGAGCCTTCTCCCAAAATACGGATGAAATTGTTGAGCAGCAGCAACACAGTGTCATGAGCAGCTGCTAATTTAGCGTTTTAAAGAGTGACAAAATGAAACACTTGGTTGGAAGCAATATTCACAGAATCACAGAATTAACCAGGTTAGCAAAGAGCTCTAAGATCATGGAGTCCAACCTATCACCTAATGCCTTCTATTTAAATAAACCGTGGCACTAAGTGCCTTGACCAGTCTCCTTTTAAACAGGGAGTTTGCCACCTCCCTGGCCAGCTCATTCCAATGCCAATCACTCTGTGAAGAACTTTCTAACATCCAGCTTAAACCTGCCCTGGTCCAGCTTGAGACTGTGTCCTCTTGTTCTGTCACTGATTGCCTGGGAGAAGAGACCAACCCCCACCTGGCTATAACCCCCTTTCAGGTAGTTATACAGAGCAGTAATAATATATTTTAAAATAATGTTGCCCCTTTTCCAGAGCAGTCACCAAAAAAATATTTTTTAGCTACTAAAGTCAAACTGCCAGGGAACAAATGTTCATTCAATACATTTGAGCAAATCTGAGCTTACATGGGTAGGTCAGAGTTCACTCCTCCAACTTCTCCTTATATTTTCCCTCTTCTCTCCATAGCCCATGCTTTATTTGTCTCTTTTCTTAGCCTGCATATACCTTCATTACTTCTGTCTCCAGCTACTTGTTCCCAGTGGGACAGAGCCAGGAAACCTCATCTCTTCAGTCTTCTGACACTGTCAATACTGTGGCAAAGGGCAAATCAATACAGTTGAATTAGTACTGAGAAAGAAAGAAACAGGTCAATTCCTCAGACAATTGTTTCATATCTTTTAAAGGCCATTTTGCATGGCCTTTAAATTCCAGAAGTACACATGAGTTTATGCAGTTAGGGTAAAAACGTGACTGAGCTGGAAAAATTTTGATACTTGGTTTAAACTGAGCTGATGAGCCACCACCAGCTACTGTTTGGAAGTTGCTGCTCAGCCATTCAGACATAAAAGTAGACATTAGGTGTAAATTTCATATTTATTATAACAAAAATTATGACATGTTCATTTGTGCATTCAGCTTTAATATAACTCTTGGTATGTAAATGTTCTACAGCAAATGAGCTCTATACAATCATGCTGGTTGTGGCAGCAGTAAGGAACACAAACAAAACCTGTCTGTAAAAGTAAGGAAAGAAAGAGATCAAAGTGGGTTTCTTTAAATGGTCTACACCATCTCAGCTCTAGCTAACTTGTATACAGCCACTCAGTCCATCAATGCTCAATGACCATGGCCCAAAGAGTCACTTAAAAAAGGTCAGTTTTTCAGGTTGTGTCCTTAATGCCAAGGCTAAAAAACATTTAAGCATATCACTATACAACACTGAACTATTTACAGGAATTTCCCAATCAACTGTTCTCTCAGAGAAAATTAGTGAATCTCAGTGACTTAGGTCACCTGAAAGAGTAAAGCAACTCCTAGGAGTTAGTCTCCATATTCTACAAATGTCTATCATTTTCAAGACCAAAAAAAGCCTTTTCTCTCAAAGAAATACAGTATTACAATATTACTTAATATCATTTAGCACTGGCTACTGCCCTGCTTTTCAAACAAAACAAGCCATTTTAAAAAATATTACATCATCATCTGTTTCTCAGCAATATATTAAACCTTTTTATTATTTTTTGTTTGTTTTTTTTTTTTTTTTTTGTAAATTTTTAAATTTTTTTGGTTGGTTTTTTTGTTTGTTTGTTTTTACACTTGATATGTTAAGGGATGGTTAACTATTTGAAACTTTACCGGTCAAGCATCCTAGAAGAAAGTCAATGAATATTAAACCTAACAAACTGAAAAGCTGCAGTTATCTGTAGTGGCAGGATAAGGAAGTATATAAAGGAAAAATATAAGGAAAACCCCTGCTGTAATGCAAGCCCACTGGGTCCTGCACTTGAGTCTGTTAGTCTGTTTCTGAGCAGTAAATAGAGTGGGTCATAGTGGTGTATCGTAATAGTCTGCCAGGTGGTCCATTGGATACTGTCGCTGCTGCTGCTGCTGTTGTTCCTGGTGCTGCTTCATAATCTCCTTGACTTCTTCTTCAAGCTCTGGTGGGATGATGAACTGGTCATCAGGATCAGGCTGTGCTGGAGCAGCAAAGTAGCCCCCTGTTTTTCTGAGTGGAGCATCTGTTGCAACTTCAATTAAGTTATGGCTCCTCTCTTGTGGTGCCACAGAACCATTGCCCCGCCAGCGGCCTATTGTGCCCGTGGCAGAATACTCAGGTTTCTTGGGAAGGCCAGGCTCATCTTCATTGGCACTGATGACGATACCTTCGTCGCTGGCTTCCATCGGCACTTGCAGAAGCTGTTTCTCCTTGGTTCGGCTGCAGTGGATGTCCACCTCCACTTCCACGCGGCTGCCATTGGTGAACACCCCCTCAATAGGCTCCTCATCATCACTGTCAAGGCCATTGTCAGAGAAGGCGCTGGAGAAAGTGGCACTGGAAAGCTGCCGCTGGAAAGAATTGGACAGGCAGACAGGATGCAACATGCAGCGCTGCTCCCCTGGGTAGGCTGAACTGTTCTCATTCATGGTTACCTGGGGAGGCTCATCAGAGGCTGTGGACCCCACCTCACTGCTCATTTCAGAGGTGGAGATCTCGCTGCTGATCTCTGATGCCATGCCGCTGCTTGAAGATGGCATCCCAAGTGCATCTGCGGGCCTGTCTTTGATGACCACATTGACAGACTGGGGGAAAATGCCTGGGCTAGGGGGTGGGACCCCATTAAGTTCACAGCAGCAAAAGCTGTCCTCTGTCACGTTGAGCTGAACCACGACAGCGCTGATGCTGTCATTGCAGCCATAGCTCTGGGCCAAAGTGCAAAGCTTCTTTGCAGCTGCCAGTGCATCAGGCACATTTCTGACTGCCTCCACTGCTTCATTCATTGAGAGGCTGTCCCACAGCCCCTTGCTCCCCAGAATGAAGAACTCATCTTGTGGAGTTAAGGTGATGGACTGCACGTGAGGACGTGGCACAACACTTGGGTGAAGGAAGGTGTACCCCAGGATTCTTGTTGAATCTGTCACACCGTTCACTTTGCCATCCTGAAATCAGAAAGGATAGGAAATTGGAAACAAAGCAGAAAATGATACACAGCACCTGCATCTCGCGTTTTACAGATGGTTGTTTCTGCAGTACCTCCACACTGCCATTTACAGAGAAGATGACAGAAAAACAAAGTGACTTGCAAGGAGGTGGCAGAGCTGGGATTAAAGCACAGCAATAGCTGGTCTGCAATCTTGCGCTGAGCCTCAGCCACCCTACTGATTTGCCATCAACATCACCTATGCACAGACCCAACAAAGCAAAAGTCTGCAACAAAGAGCCATCTATTTTGCTCCTGCAGCTGCAAAAGCCCACTGGACTGATGTTTTACCAGTGAGTCAGACTTATCCCTCCTCCACCCACGGTATCTGGTTTTAAACAGGGCAAAGCCACACACAGCTCCATTTGATGTAAGAGCAGGTTATTACTTTTGTGTCTGTAATAATCATGTTTCACCTTGGCTCATCACTTCAGACATGAAAGTTCATTAAGAAGAAATAAGCATACAAGTCAAATGCTGCAGAGAAGTCTGCATTTCTCAGTCAGCTGAGTTGTAGCGAAATGGTTTATGTGGCCCAATTACTTATTATGTTTCCACTTAGATATGGCATTTCCAAGGGAAGGAGGAGTAATGTCTAGGGGGAAGACATCAGTAGAAATGGACGCATATGAACAGTAAATCTCATGCACATCCAAATCCCAGGATTCTGTCCTGGTTAGAATCCAAGCTGACAGAATAATCAGAGCAAGTGTCTGAAACAGCAAGCCTGCCTATCTATCAACCTCCTGGGGATAGCTGTACCCTAATTACATGTTCAAGAATAACAAAAGTGAAGATTTACACTCTTTTGGTCCAGCTGACGACTGCAGTGGTTATTATAAAGTAGATAACCACAGAAAAGTGAACCAAGACTGAAAAAAAGCTTCTCCTTTAGAAACACTCAGAACAAAGACAGACCTCACAACCTTGCTGGCTTGTTAACTTCCCTATTTGAAGGCTGACAGTAGTGATAAACCATCAATGTGTATGAAATCAGTGAGTCATCTTAAGATTCAGTGCAGAAATTTCTCCTCTACAGAACAATATGAGCATGCCTCAGTGATGCACGGTATGTTGGAGTGACTCCCAACTTGTCACATTTGAGTTCCCAGTTGTCACCTTTCCCCGGCAAGATCAACAGGTACATGACTTACTCCACATGCACCCACACACATCCTGCTCATGGGCATAACAGCAGTGAGTCTTCTTTGCCCTTTCCTCCACCATTAGGAAGATTTAATATTTATTTATTTATTCCTATGCATGTGTCACACAACACAAACCAAAACTGACAGGAGTGACTTCAAGCTCATAAGAAGGGAACAAATAGTTTTCTCCTCTCTCGTGGTTCAGTTGAGCACAGGATGGGTTTTCCTGTTGGGGAAGTGCTCCCTTCAAGAGTTGCCTGTCAAAGGACAGCTCTAGGAACACAGGAACTCAGACAGCAAAGTCAGTCTGCCAGGAGCAAGAAGTCTCCTGAGGGAAGGATGGCATTGCTCCAAGTGCTCTGCCCTCTCATCCTTTTCGAGTGGAGAGTCACTTCATGACAGCTCCAACACAGCAATTCCTCTCCCCATTAGTAGCAAGGTGTCTGCTTTCCCATTTCAGTGCTCACAGATTCTCATTCTCTGGAGCTAACCAAAATCCACACTGGCAGTCATACAGAAAAGAAATTTAATTGCATGATATAAATCACCTTGAAAATGCAACTGCGGAACCCACATCCTTAACACTCTCTCTAATTGCTTACTAATATCAGTACTGTAGTTTCATGCACTGCTCCGCAAAATATTCTTCAAAGAAGCTGCAAGTTAAAACAGTCTCTAACCTCTGTGATAATGGCCTTATGTTGCTTAATCCTCTTCAGCTCTTCTTCACAACTCATCATGTAACACCTGGACAAAGGCAGAGGCTTCCCATTCCGGCAGAGAACAGTTTGGCACTTCCCCACATTTGCTGAGGTTAGAGTGAAGCATCCACCAGGATCCATGGGATCATGTTTTATATGACAAAGGACAGCAGAGCCTCCAAGTTTTTGTCCAGCTGTTCCAAGTTTCCTGGAATTTAAACAAAACAATGATAGTTCTGTAATAGAAAAGCAAGTATTGTGGGTTCTATGGACAGACAGCCGCTGTTCTGCAACCACGAGCATTCTGGGCATTGACTCTGTTGGATCACAGAGACAAAAACACTGCAAACTGTGACACTACAGCAGCGCTGTGAAGAAATCACATGCAGTTCTCTGACAGTGTGGTACTTCTACATCCGCAGATAACTCAAATCTGCTGAATTTTAGAACAAAAATAAATCTTTCACAAAATTACAGAAAGGCAGGGGTTGGAAGGGACCTTTAAAAATCAGCCAGTCCAACCCTCCTGCAGAAGCAGGATCACCTGTAGCACACAGGAACACATCCAGGTGGGTTTTGAATACCTCCAGAGAGGAAGACTCCACAACCCCCCTGGGCAGCCTGTTCCAGTGTTCTGTCACAGTGAAAAAAATGCCTCTTTGGACTTTAAAGACTTGCACAGTCTACATCTTAAAAGACATTTGTTTTAAAGGTCTGCTAGAAGGAAACGAAAAGGGTTAGAAAAGTACAGACGACTATTACATAAGTACAGGTAGAGCTAAAAAGTAGATTCATAGTATCCAGCTTGTTTCTTTGGCTTCTGAAGCCATAGATTTTATTATTAAAAAAAACCACGCTAATTGTAAACACTGTATTTTTGAGCAAAACCAAAAGACAGATGATCACTGTTTTGAGATGTCGTCAGAATAATGTTCTTAACATATCAAATGATGACCAACAAAAGCACAGTGGCTGTTACAAGAGTGCACACTTTTAACACATTAGTAACTGACAGAATAAATTAGATGATGTATTTAACCCTTCTGATTTTGTGGAGTCACAGTGAAAAAAAAAATTTAAATCTATGAATAAAACTGAAGTTTTCAGAGCTCTGTTATTAGAATGTAAATTAATTTCAATACTAAACTATGCAAACTCATCCAGACCTCTCAGTATCTTGTTTAGCAGAGCCTTCTCCTCTAGCAATTAGGAATTACAGTAATTAGAAAGCTAAATTTAGTGGTTAATAAAATGGATATTAAGGCTAGGTATAACTGGCAAGAACTTTTGATCCAGCATCCTGGGGAGAGAATATACAACTCTATTTGTGACCAAGTTTCAATGTGCTTTTTAAATGCAGTTTTTAAAACTACAGTTCAGGAATGCAATATATTCTCTGTAATAAACCTGAAGGAATGCTTACATGCAACCAGACTTAACACTATTTTTGCTTCTCTAAATAAGTGGTTAACTTATTTTGACTTCAGACAAAAAAAAAAAAAAAGCTTTTTGTAAGAATTGCTGTGAAATTGCATTAGTAGTTAATGAAAACACATAATAGTGTACTTCTGATACTCAGATGTTCCTGTTTTAAGTAAATGGCAATCAATCACTTTCTCAGCTATGAGGCTGAGGCACTGTTAAGAGCAATTATGAGAAAGAAGCATTTTCTCTCTTGTGTTTGTAAAGTTCGATACTATCCTACTGCTTCTACATATTCCCAATACCAGAACTTCAGTGTTTTTCCTTTCCAAAGATGCAGCCACTGAGCAGTGAGCAATTCTACTTTTAACGTGATCCATTTCCTCAGTCTCTAAGCTGCTTATTTTGCTTTCTCCTTTGTTTCCGTGACCTCTCTGTTCTCCTTTGTTCAAGTCCCTTCATACCCCTCCTTCGCTCGGTGTCTCCCCAGGCACAATTTCTTCTTCTGTCAAGAACAGCATGTATGCAGGTTTCCAAAGCACTAACTACACAGAGCTACTATTACACTCACAGCTATCATATCACAATCTCTTTGGGTGGGTTCTGCCCAAATAATATTCTAAAGCCAAAGGGATGACAGGAGAGAGACATTTCTAAGGAGCCAGAATACATGTTTTAAATATTTCTGTAGCCTTAAATAACCTGATTAGGTACATAGAAGGGCTCAAGCTTTGTGGACAGCAGTAGCAGAAAAAATTAAAATATGATCAAGAGATTGATACCACTGACTTGGTTATGGCCAACTGTGACTTAAAGATGATACCAAAAAAAAAGGAATAAGCTCCACTCGTTGCTTAGTCAGGAGCCTTTAGTAACTCTGTAGATGGGTTAGGGTTTTTTTGTTTGGGTGGGGAGGTGTTGGGTTTTTTCCACTCTACACCTGAAAGGAACAGAGGGCAATACTCACAAAGCAACCAATAAAAGAAAACACTGTAGCCAGATACTAAGGCTTTTTTCCTCCTCTCACATTTAAGGCAGGATAAGGTTTCTGACCTGAGAGTGAACAAACTGCCCAGGGAGCATACGCAAGGTAAAAAACACACTTTAGATCTAAGACTCACCTCTGCATAACAATGAAAGTGTTGATCATGTACTCCTCCTCATTTTTTGTTTTCTGCAGCTCTTCTGCTAAGATGTCACTCATTGTGCACTGCAGCAGATACGGCACTTCCACATTGCGATCACCATCGAAAACACCATAAAGTGCCTCCCGGTTGTCGCAGAAGTTGTTAGCTGAAAGTGCTGCCACACATAGCCTAGTGAAAAAACAAAGCAGGAGAACAATCAGACTCGTTACCCTTTACTAGTTTCTCACTTTGCCATTCTGGTCAGAAAGATATGCAGCCTGGCCTAAGAGCTAGTTTAACCACAAGCATTTTGGGACTGCTTTCTGAGCTGTGGAGAAGAGACAGGCCCGTAAGTAGTGCTAAGATGTAGAGAAAACTATACTGGAAGTTCAAGCCAATCCAGAAAGAGTCTTTGTCCTTCTCAGAATGTAAACAAGTTCCTTATTTGTAGAAATAGAGGGAAAAAGATGTTCTGAAATGATATCCTGCACTTGCTCCTCCAAAGGCCATCCCTGCAATTTAACATGCTGATGACCAGGTTGTGTGTTAAATCAAGTTAACAACAGTTAAGTGAAGGCTTGTTGGCACTTGCTGTGGAAACCTAGGCAGCAGAAGATATCTAAAAAAGCATTTTAAGGAACAAAGAAAGATTCATCACACTGCCAACAACGCAGGGACTCACAGACTCTTGGTACATTATTTGTCAAGTGCTGACTTAGTCAAAGGAGTCCTGCACACTATGAATATTCAGAGTTTTAGCCATTCTACCTCTTCCTTTAGTGTTTCTGATTTGCTTGGTAAACATCCTTTGGTTGAAGATAAAGAACCTTTGCAAAGATGAAAATGCTTTTAAACACTCGGATCTTTTGCATGTACCAGAGTCTTGCACAGACAGAATGCGTCGGTTACCCTTGTATCTTAGCAACTTCCCTAACAAAGCCTGAAGCGGAGAGCCAGGCAGAGGCCCAGCACACAGACAGAGTCATGGCATGCCCTCTGCCTTTGAGAGGCCCAAATCATCCCCAAAGCTTTCACTGAAGAAAGGATTTCTTTATATCAGAGGCACTTTGCTGCTAGGATGGTCGGCTAAGAAATACCACACTGGGTCGTACTTGTTCTTGATGCCCGACGCTTCTGTGTAACCGTGGCTCCACACTGCCGGCGCTCCTGAAGCATCACCGGCTGAGGGCTGGTCGATCTTGAAGCAACGGATATTGCTGCAAGGAGAAAGCAAAGGGGAAGGTTTCAATGGATTGAAGTGCTGACACAATCCAGCTTAAAATATATCAACACCTTCCCCCC
>VWYK01101436.1:9567-22921 GCA_013399775.1 Semnornis frantzii
TTTTTTTTTTTTTTTTTTAATGGAAACCTCTAATATGAACCCTGAAGTGTTTGATGTATGGGGAACCTTGACACTACTTTTTTCTGTATTTGAAAAACAGAGTGAGAAAGCAGCATGGCTGTCAAAATGTCAGAATTTCACTTTGACATTTAGAAAAGAGTTTCAGATTTTCTGTTTTTTTTTCTAGTGTGGGGTTTTGTTAATATATTCATAATTTCACTTTGACATTTAGAAAAGGGTTTCAATTTTCTGATTTGTTCTAGTGTTTTTAATATATTCAGTTTCTTAAAGCAGATACAAGAAATCTATTAATGAGCTGTATGGCTTCATTTCTGTATGGAGTTGAAGATTTCTGGAATTTATAGCACTGTCCTTTAAAGAGTCCTATTGATGGAGATGTTGCTTCTAAAATACTGACTGCCCCATATGGATATTGGCCTTTGGACTCATAGGCAGAGGGGAAAAGAAGAGGTGGGAGGTTGCAGACTTAAAATAGGCAAAAATGTTTGATTTTTCTTTCTGTATAACAAAATACATATCACTCTGTTGAGTTCTTACTAATAATGAAACAAAGACAAGTGAATTTAAATTACGAATGTAATAAATAGCATGAAGCTAAATGAATATCCGATCTGGATTGTTCAGTTGTCAAGAATCTATGTGTTTATCTTGGACATAGGATAAATGAATTACTTCATTTACATTGGTTTATATTTTTTTCTTAAGAATTTTCCTGAAAAGTTTTTTTTGTGTGTTTGTTTTTTAAAAAAAAAAAAAAGTGTATGCTTCACATACTTATTAACTATGAGCCTTAATATGCAATATAAGTCAAAGTCTTAGTGTTAGGAGATGAATAACTTACTTGGCAATTAGAAAAGACAGTTTTCTTGAACTGCATATGTGTGAAGCCAGGATTGCAGTTCCATTGAAACCCACAAGAAAAATCATTAAGTATCTTAAATAAGAATTGTCTAAAATACAGAATAAACATTACAAACTACTTTTTATAAACTTCGTGTTGCTACTGCATCTAACACAAAATGCTTGATTAATATATCAAGGCTTTCTGGTTGCATTTTCTTCTGAAGATTTTTAGAAGCAGGAAAACTGTTTTGTAAAATCTAATTTATATTTGGGGCAACTGAAACATTTTTCCATCTCAGCTGAAACTGATTTCTTAGCTTTTTATTATGTTAAGTCACTGAAATTAAGAGAAATTTATTTTAAACATATTTTATTCTAACTCTTCAACAGATTACTATTATTCAGTATTTGAAAAAGCTCTTGGCCTCAGTATTTATGCTAGGAGTTCTCTTGGCTCATTTGTTTGACTTCCTTATATTTATCAACCTCAAACTTGTTTTGCTTGAATCTTTTAACTGTTTAGTGGAAATCATCTTAATAGATTGTAGTAATGTTAGATTTTCAGCTCTGGAGTGCTTTCTTTCAATTCAAATTATAATGGTGGAGTTTTAAAGAAAAACATCATTTTAAAAACTCTAATTAAAATGAAAATATTTTTGTAGAAAGATATATGTGCTTTGTGCTGGCTTTTTTTCTTTTAACCATAAAGCAAGTGGTACTGTTTAGAGCATTTTATTTTGGAAGGAGGATACATAAATTGAGATGTATTAAAATTTGTGTGAAATGTTTTACAAATTACTGTTGTTTTTGTTGTTTGCCTTTTTTTTCCTTTTTTTTCATTCAAAGAATAATGACAGTGATACAGAGGCATTTCAGTAACTAGGTGATTTGTAATGCTGATGAAAGATCTTGGTTGGCTTTTTTTGTTTTTTTCATATATTCATGTTACGTTTGACAGTCTGTGTGAGAGTTGTAGCAGCATAGGTAAAATTTAAGACAGAAGCTGAAGGAACTGTTCCCCAGAATTTTCTTCCTTCTTCATCCTCTTTTCAATATGTTTGGTTTTATCTATTAATCTGATACCAAACAACTGCAAACTCAAGTGCTGACATTGAGGAAAGGTATTGCCATAAAGTGCAAATTAGGAAGTTGGGTAAGGATGGTACTACATGGAAGGAGGGAGGTGCTTAGCCCTGTAAACCACAACCTTGGCACCACGGCTGGAGGTCATAGAGGCACCACGGTGCTCCTGCTGGCCTGTCAAAATCAGCGTGACGTTACATTCATCTTGCTAGAATCTGCTTTTGGCAGAAATGCACATCACTGGTTGAATGCTAACATGATTGTAGGGCAAGTCTTTTGGGGGAAGGCATGGCCGGTCTGAGCAGCTTGGGGGCTGGTAAGGTCTTTGGTTACTTCATCAGATTTGTCAGTGTGCTGGTAAAGTCTCTAAAATCAGTTGTCTGTCACTGTTCTCTGAGTAACTCTCCTCTTCTACCTCTTTCCTCTTTTCTTCTCAAAACCTTCTGTTTTTCAAAGTGCTCTTTCTGCCTCTGACTTTCCTCTTCCTGGCATCTCAGTTTCTTCCTCTGTGCTCTCATATTTTGTCTCTTTCAAAATCTCAGTCCCTGAAGTCCTTTACAAACTCATCTTCAGATTTTGGTCTTTTTTTTCCCCTTCTTTTGTTTCCCCATCAGATCATTTAGCAGATGCACTACTCTCATTTTTTAAGCCCCTCAGAGTGTCTCTCTTGGGTTTCATGGGTTTTTCTCCAGGTCATTTTCTTCTTAGGAAAGATACGTGGGAAAACAGGGAGCCTCGTGTTTCTATTTCTAGAAGATATTAAAAAAAAAATAGGACTCCATACAAAATTTAGAGAGATAAAACAAAAACATACTGGGTTTTACCCACTTTTGGTTTTGACTGTACATAAACATGCTTTTAATTAATCTCTAGTATCAGTTCCTGTGTTTTGTCAAGGCAATACAGCCTAATTTATTTTTTTTAATTGAGAAAGGCCTTGTTGTATTTGTAAATAGACTATCAAAGAAAGTAGCTGGAAGTATTTGATGTTGTATTAATTCAAGATATCTGTTTCATGACCTTATCATACTTGAGTTAATTTTTTGCCTATTTACAGCTTTGTGATAGAAATAGAATACTGATGGAAAACTAATTTCAAACACAAAAGGTTTGAATATGTTGCAGAAAAATCATTTCTGACTTGTTATGAAAAAGAATCTATTAAGATATGTAAATACAGCAATAAAAGGATACATATACAAAGCCAATTTTCTAATCGCCATGGGGAGAGGGAAGGAACAGTATTATTCTGGAGCATTTGTCGTTGTATTTCCAGCTGTATCTTGTGATTTTAAACTAACTACTTCAAAAGTGGTACAGGATATTTGAAGGATACTATATATTAGAAATCTAGGCCTTTAAAGAAGTAGTAATTACCAAGAACTCAGTTGTGTTGAGACACTTTTGTTGTTGATTTTGTGATGGTTTATATAGTTTAAAGGTCACTTATTTTGGAGTGTTTTGCGAAGTGTTCTTCCTTAATTGCTCTTAGTATTTTTAGTGAGAAGTTGTTAGAGTCTTCTTAAGCAGTTGTATCTGGCTTATTTAGTGGCATGGTCTCTTTCCTTGAGTTCTGGATCCAGGAATTCTGTTTCGAAAATTGTTTAGCGTTACCTTTCGATTTCTCAAAGCAACGTTTGTTTTTTTTTCAGAAAGGCTTTTAGGCTTTTTTTTGTTTGTTTGTTAATTCTGTGAGTTTGTGATGAACAGGTACACTACAGACAACATTTTTTGCTCACCGTGTATTAAAATCAGGTAGGTTTTTAGAACAGATAGGTCAGAAGAATTCCGATGACTCTTGTTTCACTTGCCGGCTGTTTTGCAGAAATCCCAGTAACTTAACTATGACTCGCTTTTATGTATAGAAGACGGGAGAGTGGGAAATATGAGGTATCAGATAAAACGCCTTTGGAAAAGTGCAACTCTATTAAGCCTATTTGAAGTTATGCCCACACATAAGATGTAATAAATTTAAGGACTAGTCTTGGAAGGAAGATGGTAGACAATTTGACTGCAAATATCTAAAGTTAAACACTAAAGATATGCTCTAAACTAGCGTGTTGTTAGTAAATAGAACTTAGAAAATAAATGTGAATATGGTTCAGCCTGCAGAGATACAGCCACACTGGTGAATCTATTTTTTTAATCTCTGGGGATGAGCAAAAGCAGTTAAAATATAAAATGTGGTCACACATCGGTTTCAGGCAGGGAGACCAGCCCACAGAAGTATCAAAGGACAACTCATCAAGTAAGCCTTCCTAAAATTAGGAAATTGTATTTTGTTTGTAAATGGGCTTTTTCTAGTAAAGGTAGTATGTAATAAGAACCATAATTAGCAAATGGAATATCAATATTTACTAGTGGCAGACAAAAATCCTTTTCTATACAAGCGTTGCATACATGTTTACTCAAGTATGTATTAGGATACAATTTTAAAGATAACTTGTTTATCCTAAGCACCAAGTCTCACAAGGATCATAGCTGTGTAGCCTTCCTTCAGTACTTTCGTTAAAGGCAGAAGGAGAGATGAATTGTTTGTTAGGTTTTAGCAGAAGAAGGTTGGACAATCAGGGCATCTATGTTGTTTGACAGGCAGGCAGACTTTAGGTTGAGAGTGTCCAGCATGGCAGAAGACAAAGGTGCAAGGGAAGTTGGCACTATCATAGTGTCAAGCCAAGGGGGAGTGACCAGTAGGAAATTCCAACCTTTCAATCTTTGGGGTTTGAGGGGAGCTCAAGGCACTTCCTGGGAGAGCTTAATGAAAATGAGATGGGAAGGCTGGAAGTGCTGCAGGGACAGGGCATTGAAGATGCAAACTGGATAACCTACAGGTACAGTGGAAAGGCAGTCGGGGGACAAGCTGGTAATGAAAGGGTGTAAAGCTGAAGTTTGCACAATGGAGACTTAAGAGACAGGAAGCAAATTCATAGCAAGCTGGTCTTCCTTTGGCTTACTGCTCACAAAAACAAGCTATTCTTTAGAGCTGCAACCGAGAGAGGAAAGGAAGAGGTCATGAAGCAGTGCGGGAAACACGTTTCTGAGTCCCCCTAGGACTAACCTAAGAGCTAGAGGATTTCTTTCACTACAGAGTGGAGGATTTGCAGTGGATCCCTTCACTGGAAATTATGCTAACCAGTTTTGTTGATATCAGCAATATATCCACCTAAAAGTTAAACCTACTCCCATCACTTGACAACTTGTTTGTAAGAATGAAAGTGAACTAGCTTAGTGTGGGTGGGCTGTAGATTGTGAACAGTGTTATTTCCTATGCGATGCCATAACATAAAACAGTCTTTCTGCTGTGTTGCAATGCTTTTGCTCCCACTCTTTTCCCATCACTTGAAAGCTCATCTGTTGCTTTAGGTTTCTCCTTATGACAACTAGTTGTATTACAGGCTGCAGGTGAGCTGCAACCAATGAGTCAGAATGGGAAAATACAGTTGTATTTCACTGTTGAAACAAGTTTTCATTAAAACAAAGACAATAAAAATGCCAAAATTACAGTCACAAGTATTATTTGTATCTTCCAAATACGACTCCCAGAATCCCTGAATGTTTTATCTTCCCTGAAATTCCTTACTCAGGTTTCATTCCATTCAGACGTAAGAATAGGAATCCTATTCTTTCAATCCTACTCTTACAAATAGTAGTAAGTGGGCGTTTTGGTTAGTAGCAGATAATGACAGTGTTTTCCTACTCATGTAGGTCATACTGTTTTTATAATGGAGTTGTGAGTTTTTGTTGAATATGAAGTTTAAAGTCATCCTAACTTTATTCTTGCTTAGCTGTGACCAGCGATCCTACTAAATTGTATTTTTAGACTTACTTCCTAAGGAAGTGAAGCTTACATTAGTCATGCTGTCAGAGTCAGCTGTCGTTGTCCATCCATCTGTCCACCCTTGATAATTCAGCCAGTTTAAAGCAAACTTGACAGACTGTCAGAGATAAACTAACTAGTTTTCTCCAACTCAGTGCCTAGGAGGGTCATTGCTCGTGTCCCTCACTAGAGAAGAAGCCAGAGCAATCCAGCTCTTTGGTTGGAGCAGGGCTGAAAGGCAGCAGGGCACTGGGCATTGGGCACCGAGTTCAGTTGACCAGCCCAACAGAGGTAGGGAGGAAAACACCAGGGGAAGTGGAGTGTACTTCAGAGGTGGTTTGGAGGATGCAGTGGGGAACTGGAGATATGAGAAGGATCTGAGGAAGAGACTAAGGCTAAGTCTTATGGTGGACCCTGCAGGAGACAGTGGAGGCAGAAGATGATTAGGGCAGCAGGAGACATAGGGAGAAGAACAGGACAGATTTCCTTTGTTCTGCTCATGTGGCAGCTTGTTTCCTCTTCTGTCATAGACACAGTTATGAATGTTGTAACTTGCAGGAAAAAAATACATGTTCGATTATGTTGTGTGTGCCCTTTTGTTGTGCTCGACTGCAGAGGGGCCTCTGCACACTTAGCTACTCCAGTCAAAGCAACTGGAAACACAGTCTTTGGTGCATACCAGTGCTACCGCAAAAGGCTAATTGTTACCATGCTATCAGCTTTAAAAATTTGGTTAGATTAAATGTTAAGCTTAAAATTAAAAGCTCTGATTACCTTTATTAAGAAAAAAAGTGAAGTTTCTGATTTTATTTTTTTCCTATATTGTTATTGGTTATGTTAAATGAAGAGGATAGAAATGAACATTTAAAACTGGAGATGTCCTACTGAAAGATTTGCAACATAAACTCCAAGTGGAAGAAAGTGCTTGGATGATAACCTTTTGTTAAACGTTTAGACACTTTTATCAGACTTCATAATTTTATTTTTCATAAATTTGTTCCTTTCACCTCTCTGTCAACATTTTTTTTTCCTCTAGATACTCCAGTTTATGGCATTCTCTTATCACACTGCATCCTTGTATCTCAGTTATCTCTATGCTCTGATTTTCAGCTATTTTCCTCTGAGCAGCTACTTCATCTACTGTTTGTTTTGTGGTTTTCGGGTTTTTTTATTAGTAGTAGTTCTACTGTAATTCCAAGAAGTGGTGCTCCATATCTCCATTACAAAGTATTTCAAAACCTAAGCTTTTAATCTGAAGCTTTCAGTGGAGTGTAGAGTGAATCTACTGAAATAAAGTTTCTTGTTTTCCATGAAGTTATAATAAACAATTTCTCCTCTTTCATAACAGAACATCCCTTATGTTATGTTTGTTTATATCATCCTAATTTAATGCTTCTTAGTTCTGATACATCTTTGTCTTTTGGTTGAAAGTGATCTCTAAAGTGATGAAAATTTCCAGTTTTGGCAGAAATCGGAGCCTGGCCAGCTTCTGATTAGTGCTTGGTTGGACACTTTTCCTGCGATTGTTTCGTCTGGTACAATAAGCTGCTCTCTCTCATTTTGCATGAAAGTGCAGTTGCCAGCTCTCGGCTGAAATGATGTAGTTGGAATGACATTAGGATGTAAGCAGGCTCCAGCAGGAAGCGAGGAGCTACTGGGGAAGTCAGGAAACATTTTAGGATCATTGGAATTTTCTAACATATTCTGAGACATTAAGACTGTATTAATTAATGTATTTAACCCTTTTATTTATCAGTCTCTACAAGGTTGTGTGTGCTCTGCATTCTACAGCTAAACCTGTGAAATAAACCTGGTAGTTTCATACTGAACAAGCACCTTAGCTGAATATACTCATTGTACATTTGTACATAGGTACATATGTGTGTACATATATATATATATATATAGTTAAGAGATTGATGGACTTCTCAGCAGCGGAGTGGTTGGATTGAATAGTCCTGAGTGTTGAAAATGAAGGCTGAGGTTTTTTGGTTTTTTTTTTGCATTCGATCTGCCATAATTGGTGTGGACTCACCTGCCCACACAGCTCTGGGAGCATGGAGAAAAGTACAAATGCTCCTGTCTCTGTGTTGGTTGCTGCTTTTTGTCCTGTGTGTGGCATTTTGGTTATTGCTTGGTTTTGTGCTATACTGAGACTCCATCTTTCGTTTTGTCTTCAGAACTTTTATAAGTGAATTGCACAAGAGAGGACTCCTTGTTCAGTTTATCTTTCTGTTTATATATAAGCAGTCCTTGCTGCAAAGGTTCAAAAGTTGTGCAGTTGTTTTTTGCATATTTGAGCAGGCATTAGCATAGTTCCTCTAATTAAAAGGAAAAAAAAAAAGTTACGTATTTAATGTTGTTTTTTCTGTACATTGTATTTCATGTCATAATTAAAGCCACAACAGTACATCAAAATTTACAGATTACAGGAGAACATATGCAAATGGTCTTCCTCACCATCAGGTTTAAACTTTCATAGTACGTAATGAAATGTAGATGAAAGAGGTGGGGATTTCGAAAGAGGGCTTGCAGTTGAAAGGAATTTCAGCTATAGCTGCCCAGGGACTAACTGAAGAATGAAGAGTGCAAAATTAAATCTACGGGGGAACTTAATTTTTTGTTGCAGCGCTAGTTTGTTTTTGCGGATTTTCTTTCATGTTTTGCTTGAACCGAATTGAAGCCATCACTAAAATTACAAGGCATGATCATTTGACCGGGTTTTTAAAAGACATAACAGCAAGCTGTGCAACTATTCCACTGATTAGCAACTCTTGTAGTGGAGAAACCACTGTTTTTAAGTGTGTTAAAACTCTGATACTTTAGAGAAAGGGAGAAGAACCATTGTAACACAAATTGTGCAGCAGCTGGATATTAAACTTTTAAAGCTGCTGTTTCCTAGCTGCGTAGTGTTAGAGAAGAGATCTCTTGTTTAGCAGTGTCATTAAAGTGGCTGAGGAGCATGCAACCACCAAAACTAGCCTTTGCAGTCTGGGGAGAAGAATTCTGAGTGACCATTTTTATATTTATCTCTTTAACAGGTTTGGGAAAAACCAAGAGAAAGACGAGCGTGAGAGACGCTTCACCCACCCCTAGCACAGACGCAGAGTACCCTTCCAACGGCAGCAGTGCTGACCGGATTTATGATCTTAACATTCCAGCTTACGTAAAGTTTGCCTATGTCGCAGAGAGGGAGGATGAACTGTCCCTCGTTAAAGGATCACGAGTGATTGTCATGGAGAAGTGCAGCGATGGCTGGTGGAGAGGCAGCTACAACGGACAGATTGGCTGGTTTCCTTCGAACTATGTGGTAGAGGAGGTTGAGGAGGCAACTGCAGATTCACCCAGCTTTCTCAGCTTGAGGAAAGGCGCTTCCATGAGTAACGGCCAGGGCACTAAAGTACTCCACGTTGTTCAGACACTGTATCCATTCAGCTCCGTCACAGAAGAAGAGCTCAATTTTGAAAAAGGGGAAACCATGGAAGTCATTGAAAAACCAGAAAATGACCCAGAGTGGTGGAAATGTAAAAATTCCAGAGGGCAGATTGGTCTTGTTCCTAAAAACTATGTAGTAATCATTAGTGATGGTCCTACCATTAACACTTCCCATCCACCTCAGATAAGCTACACTGGACCATCTTCTACCGGACGGTTTGCTGGAAGAGAGTGGTATTACGGGAATGTTACCCGACACCAAGCAGAATGTGCCCTGAATGAAAGGGGAGTGGAAGGAGACTTCCTTGTTAGAGACAGCGAATCCTCGGTAAGTTGTACTCAGCTCAACAGGCTGTCTAAGACTCAGTGTTTGGGTTAGCAAGCATGAGGCTTAATAGCTTCTCCATCTGCAGTAAAGGGCTTCTCACCCTCAAAGAAGCAATACACACTTCAGGGTTACCAACCCATGTGATTACTGCTTGGGAGAATGGATCTGTTGCTGAAACATAGTGGCATTTACACTGAAATTTAACAGCTGTGTTCTGTATTACGCAGAGTTTTTAATTAACGGAGAAGCAGACTTCAATTTGACTTCTCATGTGTTCCTCATATACAATCTCCCTCAGATTCATAGTGCTACAACATGAAATACTTCTTTTGAATTGCAAATTTGGTCATTAATTTGCCTTTTTTAAAGCTAATTTCACATGGGATCTTAGCTAATTTCACATGGGATCTTAGCTAATTTCACATGGGATCTTAGCTAATTTCACATGGGATCTTAGCTAATTTCACATGGGATCTTAGCTAATTTCACATGGGATCTTAGCTAATTTCACATGGGATCTTAGCTAATTTCACATGGGATCCTTGCATTGGTCAGTTTTGTTCTGCTTTGAGTAATAAGATAGGTTCTTCAAACTATTGGCTAAAAATCCATTTTAATGCATTTCTACTCTACATAGACTCTTTAGGTTATAATACAGTAAAGTTGTTGTTGTTGTATCAAATTGTTAAGATTATGATGCACAACAGAGAGAGGGTCAAGTCCACAGCTCACATGATTTGTAAATTGAGCCTTGATGATATCAGAGATATGTGGGTAATGCTGATTAGGGATCATTACAATTCTGAAAGTTCAAATTTAAAATTGCACTGGAAGGCCTTTCATATATGCAGGGACCAGAGAATTCATAGTTAAAGCACTCAAAATTTAATTATCCCCTGACTGTGATTTTGAGGTGAGATACATTAATAATTCCCTAATGCATCTTTTAAAAGCTTTTTTTAAAAAAGTCTAAATTTCTGATTAGGGATTTTCTGTACTTTTTTCAATTGTAGGGCCATTCCATGAAGACAAGTTGTTGTTTAGTAGATGTCTCTGAGTATTTCACTGCTTCATAGATAGAAATTCAAAATTAATATGCTAGCTCAACCTTGTATTTTGAGCATATGGTACTAGTGAAATAAGTATACTGAATACAGCTACAGATACCGTCTCTGTGCCATGCTTGTATCAGGTTTCTGTGTGCCCATATGATATGTGGGCTATCCTGGTTTACAAGTAAGCTATCAATAATGCTATTATTTACCATAATTGTCTATAAACTGGGGGAAATATGTTCCCCATGTACTATTCCTCGTGTAAATTATTTCAGTAACCAGCAACAGTAGAAGGTGTTGGCTTGCCTACACACTGAAAAACAGAGACTTTCCTTCAAATAAGAGGGAGAATTAAGCTTGACCTCAAATCTGGAGGTGAAGATTTGTTTAGCTCCCAATACTTCCTTCGGAAGTATGTTTCACATTTCAGTTGCTGATTCTGTTCTTTCCAAGTTAAAATTTCCATTGCTCAGAAGAGATCCCAGAGTGAAGTAAATATAATATTGAGGCAGGTTCATTAGGTAGTACATACTAAAGATACTCTTTAGTGGGTAAGTAGCTAAATATTTCAGGGCTTCAATTTGAATTCTCATATGTCCCGTATACGCAGTGTTAAAATTTGGGATTGGCCGGCATGTTGGCTTTTCAGGAGGGAGATGGACAGTGGCTTCTAGTGACAGCAGAACAACTGAAAGACAAGAAAAATGTTAATTATGTAGAATTTTCTAAGTCCAGTCAAAACTGTGTTCTAATTTGTGGAAAACATTAGTTGTTTATTATTATTGAAGTTAAGACTCTAGCTATTCCCCAAACTTTTACATCATATGTAACATTGACAAAATACAATTCCGTAGTAGTACCAAATATTTTTTTTTTTTCTGGCTACAGTATTGTGTGATTAAATGTCAGCTATCTTTCTTTGATAAATTTGCTGTGCAGAAGGTGTGATAGCTGTCAAGCTACCCTTTCTCTGAAGGTTGTGTCATTGAGTTCCTATTTTTGCTTTCAGTTAACTGTAATCACTAAACAAAGTAAAATGCAAAAAAATAAACCAGAAGACATCAGAAAAAGATCCTAGAAATTTAGAAAATGTGACTGATTTACAGAGGTATCAAGTGTACTTAGTCAACAGAGGGAAAAGACTGAGGTAGGGCATGCAGTCTTTTAAAACACAGAAAGCCAGTCGAGGGTTATTATAATCATTAGATTGCAGCAGTTCAGCTGTCTCTTCTAGATAGCGTCCTGTCTGAGGGTGCACCCATGGATGCGGTATACCCTCAGTGTCCAGGAGTCCAGCAGGTCAAAGATCACTTTAAGTTCTGTATGCTGCATTTTGTGTTATTCCGAGGTAGCATATACTGATTTTTCTTCTGTCTTTTGGGAAAGTGCCAGAAGGAGAGTTTGAAAATTAGTACATTGCTTAAAATACAAAAATGCACAGCCATTTCCTGGTGCACACCGTGTCACAGTGACCATCGTGCCATGGCTCAGTGCTTTGCTTTTAAGAACCTGCTTCTGGAGTAAACAAATTTCCTTGAAAAAGGACACAGTAACCTTTTAATTTAATATGACATCATAGCACTAAACACAGTTGTGTTCAAAGCAGCTTCAAATTTGCTGCCCTCGTTGTTGCTGGGAAATTATTGCTTGTGAAGCACAAAAAGATGCATTCAGAATGTAGTCTTCAAGTTGTTCCCAGCATCGAACGCAGGAAGTTTACTCAATATTGCTGCAAGTTGTTTGCGCAAACACAAAAGAGAAGTGTGCTGAATCGAGGAACTCCTCTTTTTTTTTTTTTTTTTTCCTTTTTTTTTTTCCCTTTTTTATTTGCTGTTTGTGCCTGATGCTCTAACTTGTGCTTTTAGCTTNGGCTGGTCTTGCAGATCTTGTTTGGAGTGATGTTGCACCACGGAGAAAAAAATGTAGCTATACATGTTAACATCTCCTTTGTCTTACTACTACATGATGTAGTAGGTTTAAAGAAATATTTTACTAGATCTTAAGCTCTTGTCTGCCCTAATACATCATCCCATCATATAATTTGTTTTATATATGTGAATTATAAAAATGCTGGCAATTGATAGGGGGTTTGGTGTGGTTTGGTTTTTTGGGGTTTTGGCAGTGGAAGGATTGGGTTTGGGTGGTTTTTTTGTTTGCTTGTTTGTTTTCTGAGGTGCCAGGACCGATATAGTAAGCAAATGAGCATACTTGATAGAATTGGGAAAAAGATCATGAAAGATCTGTTTCAGGCTTGTTATGTATGAAACAAAGATTTAAAAAATAACTCTCGAATTCCTGACAGTTGCTATATTTCATATGCTTGGCTACAGAGGCTGCTCATGTTGTGGCTAAAAGTCATCAGGAGTGTTCGTGTGATCAGAGCAAAAGATCTTGATTGGAGAGACCAAACCGAACTGAGTGATGCTGTCAGCTCTCCCGCTTGCTCATCTTTCCATCAGACAGCACTTTCTGTTATATTGTACAATGAACTCACCTACTAAAGCTCTGGATGCAGGGTTATTGCTTTCTAAAATGGCCCACTGATAAAACTGCGAGTCATCCTGCTAATCTCACAGCTGTTTTTGACCTGGTTTGGGATTTTCTGTAGACTGCCATCACCATAGTTAACAAAAGTCATGTGTATAGAAGTTTCCTTTAAATTGCTTTGAGGCTTGCTCTTGTTACTGTGCTATGAAAAGCTCTCCTTGACTAGATCAAGTTTCTCTCTCTTGATGGGACTGTCATGTTTTTCCATTTCAAATTTTGCAGTGT
>VWYK01101437.1:3610-17122 GCA_013399775.1 Semnornis frantzii
TTTTTTTTTTGCCTTTAATGATACTGCCATTTACTTCAAAGCTATGAGGAGTTCCTATGTCACTGTGGTGCCACAATGGTAAGTCATTATTCACTGAACTTCACTGTTCGATGTATGAGGAACATCAACATATACTTAAATAGCTCTATTTAAACTGGTTGAAACAAATCATTCCAAGAACACCAATATCCAAGAAGTTTAGGATACAATATTCTTCAGTATTCAAAGAGCTTAATATCTTCAAACAGAAATTACTCAAGCTGATGTATCTTTCATTAAGTCAAAGTTCCTCCAAACAAGAGGGTGACTGATAGTCAGAGATCACCAAGATAGTGAGAGATCACACTCTATGGCCACAAGCAAGCCTAGGAGGGCTCAGTTTACCTCCCAGATGAGTGTGCCAGGAATGCTGCAAAGTACCCTCAGAGCCCAAGCATCTTCCTCATCCAATAGCTGGTGCTGATGGCTAACAGCATTGCCTGCTCCTAGACTACAAGGGCAATGTAAGCTTTCAAACGTCACAAGGGGAAAACAAAAAAAAAAAACAAAAAAAAAACCTCTCCTAAAAAACAACCAACCAAAACACATGTACACTAAAAAAAAAACCAAAAACACAACAAAGCCACGACACACAAAAAAAACCCAAACCAGCCCAACAATGCACACAACCAAAAGTCCCCACAGTCAGTGAACAACATATGCACCAGTGCAGCTCCAGGTCTCTCCTCTACACTTCCCACTTACCCCTTACCTTTCCAGGAATAAGTAGGAATGCTTGGATCAGATTCTACATTCAGCTGAACACTGATGGGATTAGCTTAAGAATTCAAACTGGACCTAGGGTAGAGGTGGAGAGTCCCATTGGGTATGCCTGGAAACACTCTGGAAAGTGAATGAGGTCATTGGCCTGGCCTGTTCACTACTAGCTTCCTACATGAGATGCTCATGGCATACTGATGTCTCAGGAAAGGAGGAGCAGGATTCGCGTGCCCTGAACTGCACTTAAAATCTCTCTATCCTTTATTTCCTTCCAGCTGACTTCTGGCCTTCAAACACAGAGCCTTAGGTAGAAATTAGGCCACAAGAACCTGGTTTTCAGCCTCTCAGCAAGTAGAAATACCCACAAGTGACTCAGGCTAGAAGAGATCGAACATGTTACAGAAGAAAATACACCTGCTGAGTATACACATACAAATATACACAGCAATGCAATTCTTCTCTGCCTCAGGGGTCCTCAGGCTTTGAACTCTGACCTGCCAAAGAAAACCAGAGCTGATTTTATATACTCAGAGCCATGTTCCAACTGGACACTGAAATGTGCAGTGTGAACAACTTCCACCTGCTGACCACTCTCTGCAGGATGCACAGTCCAGTTTTCCAAGCAAGACATTGTATGCACCACCTCTTAGCCCTATTACCACTGTACTGCTTGCCTAAGCCAAGCTACTGAAATGCTTCCTAGAGCATGGGGAGTGTTATTTCTTTTCCATAGCTGTTATGTATGAGAAAAGAGCATAAACAGATACTACCTCAGGGACAGGTAAGAAAAATGGCAGAATTAACCTAGCCAAATCTTTTTCACACACAAGCGCACACCCTGAAAGAAGCAAAAAATGTTAATCTTTTTTATTACACCATGGTATAAACAGCAACCACGACACTAAAGAAAGTATCAAAGCATACCTGACTGAAAGGTCTTCTCCAGGCTATTCTGTATCAGAGGAAAGACAAAAGCAGAAGCTTCTGACGTAGCAGAAGAAAAGGTCTCACCTGGTATCAAGTCCAGCACTGAGCCCTAATGCAAAAGAGTATTTCCCTCTCCCCAGCAGAGTGGCTTTCTACAACACTGGTTCACATCCTGGCTCCAGAGGACCCTCTGGAAGCACTATGGGAGGGAGCAGACACACAGTCTCACAGTGTTTGGCTTCAGCAGCACAGGTGACTTTTACAGTCCCTGCCTGCAGTCACAACAGCTCCCAAGGAGAAGGGCACAGCCTGAGAACAGGAACTCTGTTGCTGCAGAAAGCCTACAGAACCCATCAGCCACCTCCCTCCCCCTCGCACCCAAAAGTACACTAAGGAGTAGGCCAGCACTTCACATCCCCAGGCTCAGCATGCTGCTGTCTAGAGACTGACAATAAGAGATGTTAAGAACAGGGTGGTATATTAAACTCACCCACCACAAAGAAGCAACAAAGCGTTCCTTCATCCACAAGCTAAGGCAGGGAACCCATCCTTCAAAATGCCAAAGTTCCTCACTTTGTGTACAAGGCACTTGGAGCAGTGCTCACAAGTCCGTATCTTCCCTCCAGCAGAGCTCCTACAGGTAAAGCAGACTAACAACTTCTCCCTGCCACAGCCACCCCTACCGAAGTTGCCTGAGGTCTCGCAGGAGCAGTGCCCTAAACCTTCCGACCATCCTGTGCGGAACAGAGAGATGATTCTCAGCTCCTGCAGTGGAAACAAGTCCACCTTGCAGAAGAGACACTGACTAAAATGCAGAGCAGCAATGGGGAGCAGAGAGGCCCTTCTTGTTGACAGAGAGAAAGAGACACTGGTCCCAGCTCTAACAACTAGTCCAAATACCAGCTCATTAGAAGCATCGAAGGCTCTGGGGACAGGCAGCACATCCTGGGCTCTCCTCTACCTCATCTTCAACAGTCCTTCAAAAGAAGGAAACAGCAAAGGCATGTCCAATTCCACAAACACATGTTTTGCAAGTTTCAAGAGTGCTTCGAGAAGTTTCAGAAGGGCATCTAGCTTCTGCACTTGACATCTGAACTGCATATTGAGCTGTCCTCATCTGGCAGCAGTGACCATCTCCAGTCATGTTCAGCAACAGAGAGAACAACAAATGCTCAGTACTGAGATGAAGGGGGTCTGTCTTTCTACTGCTCATTCTGACACCACACTGAACAATTCTCTACCAAAACATAAGTGATAAAATTCCTTCTTAACACAGGAACATTTGGTCAGAAACAAAAAAGGTCTTCTCCCACACTTGATGTTACCAAGGCAGTGCTAGCTTTGCTATTCATCTTTCCACACTTGTGGATGTTTCACAAGTACTCCTTTGCTCTCATCCACTTCATGCTACACTCTAGTAAAGAAAACCAGTTCTTGGACCACCAAGGAGGCACCAAAACCATAAGGAAACGATGTGAAACTGCCCTGTTTGTGTGTCCCAAGGACTGGCTCTGCACACTGGTGCCTAAAGAACAAGCGTGTTGCAAAGGCATGATGTTTCCAGTGGCAAGATGGAGGAGAAGAGTGCCAGCCACTAGCTGTAACCCGTTTGTCATGCCAATTGCTGGCTGCTCTGAGGATGTACATTAGATACCTCCTCAGAAAAAAAAAAAAGCTCTGCATCTCATCCTTCCAGATGGAGGAGGAATGATTCATATGCACATAAGCAAGGGTAGATGATGGCTGAAGAGAAAACATTTTCTTTCTGTTTTGTGTTACAGACATGCTCGGGGGCCTTAATCACAACAAAAAAAATGGAAGACTGTGACACATTGTGCCCCAAGGAATGCATGTGCAAAACCCCAATGCTACTTCTCACCAGCCTTGTCTCATGTTGCATGCACACACCTCGCATGCCTCGTTCCCCTGCTTCCTCATTTTCACAGTATTTCTCTGCACAGAACATGACAGAAAAACTCCACTTACAGCCATCACACTGCACAATGACGAACACTCGGGGGAAAGCGTCCAAGAGACAGATCAGGTGTTGTGAGCTCGGAACTGACCAAGGCCTGACTTGTAACGCAGAAGCAAAGCAAAGGATCTCTTTTCCTTCCAGACACACCAGGGACCAAACTGCACACATTTCCTAGGAGGCCTAGATGCCTGATAAATGCAGAACAGACAGAAGGCTTGGTGGTCAGAGTGGTTGTTTGCACGGTATCTGTTTGTTTCACAGAGGCCACCACATCTAACTTTCCCCCCACCTCACCTGCATCTGTGCCACACTTGGACTCAAGGGCCCTGCATCCTCAGAATCTCATTCTATTTCTCAGTACTAGCCTGTAAACTCCTACCTATTTATTTTTCTCTGGACACTCTGTGAAGTCCTTGGAGCAGAGATTATCCATAAACACTTGAAAAGTACCTGGATTACCCTGAGTCCTAGTGCAGGTAATAAAAAAACACCCAACAGTAGACAAGCACACAATACGTACATTAATCTAAGCATACAGCATCTCTGACAACAAAAGCAAGAGTGGCGGGCTCTTCCTGCACACAGTTGTGGAGAATCTACACTTCAGGAGATATTGCTGACCAGGAAAACCCTCAGATTTGCTTACCCCTCTACCCACTTCCCTCCTCCCCCCCCCATCATATTATCCATTGCTGAAATCCATGCCTCACTTTTAATTGTTCTAATCAGTTTTGTGGAATGGCAGAAATCCAGCATAACCTTCAGAAACACACGTGAACACACTGGCTGTTGTAACTTCTTCACAGCAGCCTTTCGCAACAGTTTGCTGCAGTCTGGGATGATTTGTTAAATTTTTGTAGTGGTAGCCCTATGGGAGTGACCTTGTCCTAAAGGGTGCTCAAGGCATCCACCTATGCTACTTTCTCTTTTTGGAAAAGAGGCATTTTTCCTTAATCTCTCCTTAAAAGCAGGGAAAAGTGTTCAAGCAGGAGGTTGTTTTTTTTTTTTTCCCCCTCTGCTGTTTTCAGGTTGAAGAAGTGTGACCTGGAGGTGCTGAAAGGGCTGGAGAGAATACCTGCAGTACAATGCAGACCTTTCACATCCCACCCTCCTCTGAACAGAAAGATGTAAGCTAGGTTGGGTAACTCATACATACATAGAATTGTTTCAGTTGGAAAAGACCATTAAGATCGAGTCCAACCATTACCTAACCTGACCAAGTTTTGTGCTAAACCATGTCCCTCAGCACCACATCTCTGCCTCTCTGAAACACCTCTAGGGATGGTGATTCAGCCATCTCCCCTGGGAAGCCTGTTTCAGTCTCCGAGAACCCTGTCAATGAAGAAGTTTCTTCTAATATTTAACCTTAACTTCCCCTGGTGCAACTTGAGGCCATTTCCTCTCCTCCTATCACTTGTTAGGGAAAAGAAACCAACACCCACCTGGGTCCAACCTCCTTTCAGGGAATAGTACAGAGTGAGGTCTCCCCTCAGTCTCCTTTTCTCCAGGCTAAACAACCCCAGTTCCCTCACCTGCTCCTCACCAGATCTGTTCTCCAGACCCTTTACCAGCTTTGTTGCCCGTCTCTGGACCTGCTACAGCACCACAATGTCTTTCTTGTAGTGAGGACCCCAAAACTGAGTACTGTCTAAGTGTGTAATTGCTCCAGCTCCTTCAGAATCAAAGTTTAAGTGGGGAAGGGAAAAGAAAAAGAACAAAAAAAACCCCAAACCACGAAACAAAAACACCCACCCAGAATAAAAGACCCAGAGATAATATAGATTCTTATAATTTCCTTGGGCAAGCAGCACAGGCTATTTTTGTGCCCTATGCAGTTTGTTCACTCATGCTGCAACAGCTCCAGCAGGAATCTGGATCTGCAGCTTTCCCATGAAACTAATAAGGATGTCTAAACCCCACACTGGGGAGGGAGCATAAAAACAACAACACATGACAAGCAATCTAAACAGAGAGAACTACCATCTTGTTAAATAATACTCATCTGCAAGTCTGTCTTGGCCAATGAGGGACATAAATCACAAAGATACAGTAATAGTCACTAGCATGCAATTAGTCACTGCTGTAAGCACTTTGGCTGTGGATTTCTTGGATACCAACATTTCAAACAGTGCTGTTTTACAAGAGTGATACGATAGCTGTCCTAGCACCACAGTCAAACTATGACACCAGGACGTTCAGGCGATGGATTATCAGATTTTATTCGCAACAAGAACGTGGTGAGGAGAGAAGAGGATGGTATCTGAGATTGTTTGCTTGTTTGCTTTTGGTTTCTGGTTTTGTTTTGCTTCCCCCCCCCCCTCTTTTGGGCTTCCCAAGGTAGGAATTCCACAAAAATCTGCAATCTGAATGGACAGAAATTGCCTTCCCCTAGAACTGGCACTGAAAGACTTGAAAACTGGGAGTAAATTTAAAATATTCCACATCAAAGGGCAGGTAAAACAGCCTTGTGTTGGTTGAATCTTGGAAGGATGCCCTATTCCTGGGCATTTTCACACTGCATATCTGGCTGCTAACTCTTTTACTTGCTATTAGGCCATGACCATCACCATCCACTAAGCCTAGAGAATTAATTCAGCTCTGTTTAGCAATGTTCCTACCAGATATGTTCCCTCTCACAGAGAAGAGGCCTGTCTACCTTCCAAAACTTTTAAATTAGCAGGTTTAGCAAAGGCTCGGTGTATGTCCTTTAAAAAGGTTCAATAGCTTAAAGGTTCTCTTTAAAAGGTTGTATCTTTTACCTTCACATCACCACAGAACACCTATCTCATTTTATATTGTGGTTCTCATCACACTGCAACAGAAACCAAACATTAGCTCTTAACTTCACACGTCTTGTTGGGTTTGGGGGTTTTGCCATTGTCATTTTTTTTTTGTTTGTTTGGGGTTTTTGTTTGTTTGGTTTGCTTTTCATTGTTGAGGGTATTATGCTACCTTCAATACATACCTACATACTTTTTGGTGCATAGTACTCAATAGGCCCCAATTCTGAGCTCAATTTCTTTGGCAACAGGATGAAGGAAAACCCACTAAATCTTAGTAACATCCCTGTGATGCAGTCTCAGAGGTCAGTAGTAGCCATGACATATTAAAGACAAGAAAAGACTGCAAGAGAGAAGACAAATAGAACGAACAAACCAAAAAAAGGAACTGAGCTCCACAGAGCATAGAAGTAAAAAACTGCTCTGCTGTAGCACAGTCTGAAGCTGATGACACCTTGGTATTATTGCTGGCTACGGTCCTGACTCCTGGATGACTGCACCAGCTCATGTCACACTTCCAATAGGCTTTCTTTTCACATTTTCCTTTTTGGACTATGGTGCAGCAGTGGTGACCCTTGTTCTTGCCAGGGGTCGAGGACACTAGATAATATTGGCTTCGCGTATAGATTCACAGATTGCATCAGTTCGGAAGGAATCCTCAAAGGTCATCTTGTCCAAACCCCTGCACTCAGCAGGGACACCTCCAACAAGATTAGTTGCTCTGGGCCCCACCAAATTTGACCTTGAATACCTTCAGGGATGGGATGGGGCCTCAACCACATCCCTGGGCAACCTGTTCCAGTATCTACCGCTCTTGGTGTGAAGAACTAACTCCTAATGTCCAGTCTAAATCCACCCTACTCCAGTTTAAAACCACTGCCCCCTTGTCCTATCTCAACAAGCCCTTCTAAACAAGTCCTTCCCCTGTCTTTCTGTAGGTCCCCTTCAGATACGGAAATGTGGTTATAAGGTCTCTCCAGAGCCTTCTCTCCAGGTTGAGCATCCCAACCCTCACAGCCCGTCCCCATAGGAGAAGTGCTCCAGCCCTCTGATCATCTTTGTGGCCCTGTTTTAGACCCACTCCAGTAGGTCCATGTCTTCGTGTGGTGGGGCTCAGAGCTGGACATAGTAGCCCAGGTGAGGTCGCACCAGAGTAGAGGAGCAGAATCGCTTCTCCATCTGCTGGTTGTGTTTCTTTTGATGCAGCCCAGGATGTCACTGGCCTTCTAGGCTGCAAGCACACACTGTTGGCTCATGTCCAGCTTCTCATCCACCAGTACCTCCGTGTATTTCTCTGCAGGGCTGCTATCAATTTCATCATCCCCCAGCCTGTATTGATACTGAGGATTGCCCCCGTGACATCTGTCTTAGCATTGCACAGCAGCAGCACAACCACTCTCTGAACCAAAACCAAGAAGTGTAGCCCACCAAAAAAAATAAAGAGCATGAGCTGAATGCCTGTACCCCACATTTCATATTCCCACTTAAGCTTTTTAAGGAACGATCAGTTGCTATTTGTTTGTACTCTGCATAGAGCAGAGTTATTCCAAGCTGTTAACGTGATTCCATAAGCAAGAAGCAACACTAGGAGTTACTTAAGACTAGAAAAAATGACAACAAATTGGGAATGGTAGCGGAGAAGGCTGGAAGATAGTAGAGGGAATCGAAAACTATGCCAGAAAAGGAATTCAGTAAGACAGAAAGAAAGCAAGCAAACAATAGAATGATACTTAGAAGAGGGGGGAAAAGATAACTAGAAGTGAGAAAGGCTCCATAGGAATATCTGACTTCATTTCCACATTCCATTTTTTTTAATGGGAATGCTGAATTTGGGTAAGTGCTATTGCATTCTGCCCCACAGCAAATATATGAATATAGACTTTTAAATTTTAAAGAGGAAGAATCCAAGAACACACTTGTTCTCAGAACTAATGCTTTAATCACATTAGTAACAGTTCATGAAAGGACAGAAAAGTGACTACAATTCCTTCACTATCTAGAAGTTACTTTTTCTGAGTCATCACCACTACTGAAGTTTTGCTGTTATGAAAGACTTTACCCGTGCTACTTCTTGGGACTTTCCTCCCTATTTCATGTAAGACTGAAAAAGGTTTTGGTTAGGTTTAGCTGAGATTTCTTCATCCCTGCTGTTGGGTCATTTTATTTCTGTGTTCTTAAGCTGCCTTTAACTGGCCACTTGTAGCAATGCCAGAGATAGGAAGCTTTGTGGATCGCTCCCAATTACTGGCAAATACTGTAGAGAACTGGGAATTTCCTTGCACACCATGTTGCTCCAACTCCCCGTGCTGCCTGTGACTTCACCTGCTCGTGAACATTAGAGATCAGTGTCATTTCTAAGCTGTAGCTGAGCGCTCAAAGCACCATGCTGACCCCTCACTGGCTCTAATTAGAGATTAGCAGAAACGATGAAGTATAGACATAATTTTGCCATTGTTTCAGTCAAAAGGATGGGGTTTGGTGAAAAAGGATTGAGATAAGAGGAAGGCTGCCTATTTAATCTGTACTGGTGGATCAGCAAGTTTACATTCGTTGGAACCACCCTCCCACCAGAATTCCCTTTGGATGTCAACACCAACCATATCATTAAATTTTCCAAGTTGCTGACCTTTACTGTTGCCTGCATTATAATTCCAGTATTTTGAACTGTTTCTATTCATACAAGAACATGCTCTGCATGCCCCATGGTAACTGAATGCTGTATATACACTGCTCACATGTCACAAAACAGATCTCGCTGTCACATCCCTGAAGAAGCTGCTGAACTGGACCTTCCCAGACCCATAAGGTCCATCACTTAAGCTACCCACCACTAAGGCAGCCTGGTGTCCCAGGTTCCCCCAAAGTCTTCAATGTATCTTAGCTTAATAAAACATTTCAGAGCATTTTATCAAGGGTCATAGCATACAGGTAACAATATAATTTGATTATGAACTTAAGTATAATTTCAAGCAGGAAGAAAGGGAAGAAAAACCACAGACAGAGTCCTTGAATTAGAGGACAGCCCATTCCCATTTACAGTTGTTCTCCATTCAAATGATTTCTATACATCATCAAAACTTACTGCATCATGCATGTTAGGCAGTGCTGAACATCAGGCTGCCATTTCTCTGCAGGACCTTAATGCAATGAATGATCTGGTTACTCTCTGGTACAAAGGCGAGAGAACTTTGTTTCTTTGCAACAAAGAAATAAAGGCCAATGCATACTACAGATCTTACAGTGATTAATATCATCCCTCCTGACTCACATCTCTGAAAACAGTTAAGGTCACCATTTCTCTTTTATTTTCACTGTGGATTTCAGTATATCTCATCACATCCCTGCGAATACTTGATGTAATTTAATTTAAAGCAGAAACTGGAATGTCAGGAACATAGAGCGTTCAGGCTACAGCAAAACACCACACCACCATGTCATAAGAAAGATAAGTGACCTTCGCTCTTGCCTCTTCTGACAAGCAGACACACTTGATGCCCCTTCACAGGCCAGTATGGTAGTCTGATTTCTAGAGAAAATTTTAAGGAGTTTGAATTAAAAAAAAATAAAAATCTGCCTACTTATTGTCTGAACTGGAGAACCTGCCTCTCCAAATCAACTAATGGCTTGGCAAGCCTAGATGAAAGGCAGACAAACAAAGAGCATCTTTTCCTTTCCACGTGGAATCTGCAACAGGAAAAAGAAACCAGCATTTTATGAATTTCCATAACACCACCTCTACAGCTTAACAAACTCAGTTGCTAATGCTAATTCACTGATGCTGTGGAGCCTTCCCATATAATTACACACTCTCTACTTTGCTGAGCCCCAGGGCACTGTTTCTAACTTTCCAGAGGACCACTGCACAAAAGGCAGAAACACAAACCCCCCTCTCATTCTCCAAAGCAAACTGCAAAACAGATTTTGCTTATTTAAACGAGAAATTAGAGAGGCTTAATTTTTAAAGGGGGCAATAATCTGCCAGCCTGCATGTATTTTTATATTTGATATTGTGACAACAAATGCTCATTAAAACTCTTCTTCCCACTCCTATGGTCTTTCTTCTTCCTGAGAGTACACAACAATACAACACAGAAGTAGTGCAACAATTACAATTTCCAGGGAGAGATCCCAAAGTCCGTTCAGAAGTGTTTCAAGGCAGTGATTCAGAATCAGGGAATTCTGTGAATGTCACTGGAATTAACATTATAAAAGATTTGCCAAATGTTACCAAAGCTACAGGGAATATTTTATAAGTGAGTAGGTATTTAAAAGCTATTTTAAATATTTTTCTTTTAAAAAAAATAAACAAAACCAAACCTGAAAGACTGTAAACCAAAAGAAAGGGAGGTGTCCTGTCTTGAGTCTAAAATCCAAAATGTGCTAAATTGTTAATGAAGTAAACTCTGCCATCTTCCTCCACTTCTTGAACAAATTCAACACTCCTCTATTCAGGCAGACAGCTCCAGTATGCTTCCAGTGAGAGTTTTGCTCAACTAGGGACTGAAAATTTTGGCCCAATTAACCTAACACTGTCTATCTGGAAAGAATGTGGTAAAACTCTGCCGTATAAACACCCTCCCAGAATGACTGTACCTAGACCCCTTTCTTGCTCCCCTAGTTTACCCTGCCTTGATACTTTAGATGCAACTATACTGTATTCAGCAGTTCCATCAAGATTTAGTGTGAGCTAAAAGATCTTAATTTTGCTTTGGTTTCCTATGCATATACTAATTTGGAACCAGTTAATCTGTTTTCTCTCGGTGCAATGTGTGGATTTTTGTTCAAGGAAGTTGACAGTATCAATAGTGAGTTGGAGAGCCTCTAAAAAACAATCTAGTTTGCATAATTAATTTACAATAACATCTCAATCAGTGACACAAAGGCATAGCAATGAACACAGTCATAGGAGGAAATGAAAACATGAAACAAACATGAAAGGATTGTGTCTAGTTCTGAAAGAGCATCAAGCAAACTTTCAAGCAATATATAAACAAGAATATAAAGGCAGAAGACAGTCCTGCTTTGTTAGACATTTTCTTTACAGGGTGTTTAGCATGGAGCACTCTTTGGAATTGTCAGAAGACAGTGGATCTGAACTGTAGCCACACTAGATAGCATTATCTTCCTACAACATCACATCCAATCGATTATCAACCACTTTAAAGAAAACAAAACAACCAAGGGCCTGATCCTACCCTCACTGATTTCAACAGCAAACATTTAAACGATGCAGTGTGAATATTTAAGGGGTGCCTGGAAAAGGAGAGGAAGAGAAGGAAAAGACCCAAACAACTTCAGCTTAAACACTGCATGTAGGTATGGATTTCCTCAAGCGAAGTGGAATTTCAGGACAAGATAATACCATCCATAGCAACAAGGGAAAGCTAAATATACGGAAAACTTATTTGCCTGCTTCTCTGTTAGCACAGAAACCTTAAACAAGGGGGTATTTTTGGCATGGTCACTTTTAACAGAGCAGCTTGACATTTAATCCTCTGAAGTTTTCTTCATAATTGAAGAAAAATCGTTTATCCAATATATTTTTATTCCAAGGGAAGGGAGGAAAGGAGTTATGAAAAAAGGAAGTACCACTCAACCTCACCCAAACTGGTACTGTAGTACACAAGCAGTTGCACCAGCATCCAGGGAGTACTTGTGCACCAAAGAACCACTCAGGGGAAGGGGTGGTGTAGTTGAGTCCGAGGACAGAAGTACAGAGAGCTTGTCACATCACTAGTAGAGGTCTTCATGAAAATAAAGGTTGCTTCATTACTTCTCACACTAATATCAATCTGCTCTGTTAATGAAGTTACACCGGTGCTGAACTAGTACCCAAGGAGATGTAGGTCCACTTCGTATTAAGAGACCACAGCTCAAGCTCCCCTCTTGAAGGCACGGCAACAGATATGTAGGAAGTTTTGGGTTATACTGGAAAAGTTACTCCTTGTGACGGGGACTCATTTTCCTGTTTGGTATCAATCTCAGCGTTGATTGTTTCTTTCCTTCCCTCTTTAGTGACAAAAGCAAGACAAGATTTGCTGAGGACTTCATTTCAGGCAGAAATTTACTGATCTTAAAAGCATACTTAGGACTACACTTGTCACTGACTAAAGCCACACTTTACTACTTATTTACCAGAGTGTCTGCGTTAAACAAAAACAACAGCAACAACAAAAAACTTCACATAAAGGATTCTCAGAATGATGCTGGCCTTTCCTCTTAACTAAACTTCAGTAGATTTACTTTTCAGATGTCTGAGAAAGAGGATTTTGGAGTGTTGTGAGGTCTGGTAAACCTTCAGTTCAGCAATTAGTTTAAGTATGATACGAATTAGAGATCAAGCAATTAACCCAGCAAAGTACCAAAGCTTCAGATGCCCTGTGGATGGAAGTGCTGTTGTACTTGCCGTGCTTTTCCATGCCTCCGCTTTATTTTAGCTACTCTGAACAAGAATGTATACCACATTCGCGTTTCTAAAAATACATTCAGGAGGGGAAAAAAAACCCAAACAAACACAACTAACTAAAATCAATAGCAATTAAATAGAGACATAGGTCTTTTAAATTAAGTTCTCCGAATACCAATCCAAGCTACCAGATCTCCTCACTGCAGACCACGGCTCCACGCTAAAATACATGCCAAGTCCAGCCCAGGTAATACCGAAACACCTAAGCGCCACAGGGTGGGAAGCAGGATGGTATCAGTCAAACAGATGGGTTTCTCTGCTTTTTTCTCCCCCAGGAAAGACAGTGGCCGGAGCCTGGTCCAAGGGGTCTGGCCAGTCGTGAGCTGGCCCCTTGCCGCTCGCATAAACCTTCACCGCAGCCTCAACTGCAGTCTCGATCGGGGAGGGGGGAATAAAAATTACAATAAAATGTGTCATCGGCAGAATGACACGCACTTGTAGTTGGCAACAACGCCAGTTTTTTGTATTTTTTTATTTCTTAACACCCCCTGCTTTATTTTCCAATCTGAGGGGGAAAGTCTGTACCCAGCCAGTGCCAGGCTGCGCTGCGAGGCGAATGCCCCCAACTTTCAAACAGTTGGCAGCCAGCGAAGGCACCCGGC
>VWYK01101437.1:17592-43765 GCA_013399775.1 Semnornis frantzii
CCCATGCCGCTGCGGTGGCCCCAGGCGGCGGCGGCGGCAGCCGAGCTGGCGGGGAAGTTGGGGCCGCAACCGGCAAGAAGGATGTGACACCGTGACAAGTACAGTCCGCCAGCCATGTACCGGGGGAGGAGGCGGGGGATGCGGCCGCCCGCGCGTAAGGGGCCGGGGCAACCCAGGCAGCGCCGCCCGCCCGCACACGGCATTTAACGGCGCTGACGGGCCGCGCCGTGACTCACACACGGGAGTTAGTCACAGGGAGGGACCGGAGAGAGGAGGGGGAGGCCGCCCCGCCCCCTGGGCGCCCCACCAGCCTACGGAGCGCCGCGGCCAAGCGGATTGACGCGATGGCCGACCAATGGAGACGCGGACCTGCCGCGAGCGCTGGAGCGGCCCCCTCCGCCCAATGAGTCTTCTGAGGACACTGCCGCGAAGTGTTGGGGAGGGCTGAAGGGATTCCTGTGGGGCGGGAATTGCGCCTTGGTCTGCCACTGCGGCCAACGAGTATTGAAGATTGGGTTGATAGGCGGCTTAGATCAGGCCAATGACAAGGCTGCGGGGGAAGAAGCGCCCCCTCCCCGGGAGATGGTCACGCAGAGAACGAGAAGTGGGGAAGAGGGAGAATGACTGGAGTCCAGCCCAGCCTAGCCTAGCCCAGCTTAGCCTAGGGGAGGGGCGCGGGCATCCAGCCGACCCCGAGGGCGGTGGGCGGGTACACGCCCAGTGTGAGGGCGGGGGTTGCCTCGGTGAGCAGAGGAGGGTGACACCGAGCTGGCCGAGGCGGGAGTTGCCTCAGCGAGGGAGGTACCGAGCTGGCCGAGGCGGGGGTTGCCTCAGCCGGGCGGGCACCGAGCTGGCCGAGGCGGGGGTTGCCTCAGCGAGGGAGGCACCGAGCTGGCTGAGGCGGGGGTTACCTCAGCGAAGCGAGGACGGAAGGAGCGCCCCGGCGCCTCTGATGTACTGGGGAGGGGAACGGCTCGCCTCGGGGCTGCTTGTGGAGCGACGCCGGCGACCGGGACATGTCAGGGGCGGAGAGCGGCTCGCCCCGGGGCAGCGCGGCGCAGCCAAGGTCGTTTCCCGAGGGAGGAAGGAGATGGGAGCTGGGGGCCAGCTCCAGGGGAAGCCGTGTCGGCCCCGCTGGCAGAGGAATGAGAAGGGCTGGCCGGGTGCCGGGCTAGAGGTAAAAAGCCTGAGGTGGTAGAAGCTGGCTGCAGTCCGCAGTGACAGCCTCGGTTTCCCTCGGCCTCAGAGGCGCCTAGGGCTTGGAAGTGGGAAGTTGGGGTTTGCCTTGTGTTTGACAGGTGTCACGGCTCAAGGTCTGAATATTTCCACCTACTTTCTTCTTTTCGTCTCTTTCGTCTCTCTCTCTTTTTTTTTTTTTTTTTTTTTTCTTTGGGACAGTTTTTTAAAGCTTAAAGCNATAATGAAATATTGCATGATATTATTTTAATGCATTTTTGTTTCTCTTTTTTTTTTTTTTTTTTTTTTTTTACTCGTGACAGATTTTTAGAGACTGAAGCATATCGCAGATTCCAACATCATGTCAAGATGACCAGATGAATTTAAAAAAAAAAGAAAAGAAGAAGAAGTAATAGCTTTGGCAGCTGCAGTACAAAGCATGATTCCTCTTGTGCTGCTGGGGGGGAATTGGCAGATAGGACCCGTATCAGTGGTGTAAAAAAACAATGCTGTTTTCACAAATTATTAATATGAGAGGGATTTATTTTGGGTAAAGTGAAGAAGTAATGCCAGCAGTTTCCAGCAAATACTGGAGCTTTACCAAAACAATTTAATCTTGCTGAGGGAAACAAGATGCTCAAATTGAGTTTGACCTCTTCATCTCTACACACAAACTAAGACCTGGGTTTTGCCCTAAAAGCATGAAACAGCAGATAAGAGTTCTGTAAGATAATGACATAACACTATCAGAATAAGGGAATATGCTGACATTTTCCCAGACTGCAAAAAAATACATTTTTGTTTCCTTTAAAAATGCGTTCTCTGGACAGAGTACTATAAATACAGATTTTTTTTTTCCTTATTTTGGCATCCACAGTAATTAAAGAGCTGAAAAACTATAAACTGCAGCAATTTGTTCTTGGGGGTTGGTTTGTTCATCTGTTTTACTTTAAAAATGGACTATGTACATTTTTTTCCCGCTTTTATGAAAATTCAGAAAGCTGAAGCGAAGACTTCAAAGTTCCTCAATTGAAGCAGAAATGTCAAGTCACACACCTTAAAAAAAAAACAAAAAACCAAAAACATTCAGAGTTGACTCAGCATCTATGATGTCATTCTGCCAAGTGTCCTACAGTCCATAGTGTCTTGCAAGAAAATCCAGGATGGATTGTACTCAAATTACTCTAATAGGAAAGTGGGGGAGGAAAAAAACCAAACAAAAATCTAGTGAGGCCGTTATGTCAGGGGAAAAAAAAAATGAAAAGGACAAAAAGAAGAAAAAGAGGAAATTTGGAAGGAGGGAAAAGGAAGGAAATAATTTGAAGGAAGGGAATAGCATGCCAGTTTAGTAGGGTTAAAGTGCGATTTTTCATCAAAGCAAGAGCAGAAGTGGTGTCTTATGCCTTCCTGAGCAATCTAGCCCTGGCGCATGGTGAATTTTAAGAAATTATCTTTAGTATCTTGTGTTGCAGTGTTACACCCAAACAAACACTGTGAAACAAACTTACCTTTGAGAGTTCTTGCAACGTTTTCATCTTGCTGAGGCTCCAGAGGGTTTCTTACATACGGAGTTCCTTGGGCAGTGGCACAGCTCTGTTTGTCAGCTGTGTAAAGCCATAAATCTTTGAGTTCTGAGATAATAAAGGAAAGTAACAGTGTTTAATGCCTACCTCATCTTCCCCATTTCTTCAGTCTGCTTTGACAGCATCTAAAGGCTTCCCCACCCCGAGTGGCGCATTCATAAAACTTTGAGGATTTGTTGACTAATAGTTCCTTTCCTGTTGGAATCTGCTGCGCACTGCTGTTGTAAATGCTCTTGCTTTAACAGCTCTTGTATTAGAGTAAACTGAACCCAACCTATTGTTCTTTTGTTGCATTTTATTTTACGCATACTGCATCTTGCTCTTCCTTTGAGTGACTGGCTATATGAATACGAACATGCATTGCATTTGGCACAGAGAATGCAACCCAAACCAGTTACCTTGGCATAAAGGATTCTTTTCAGGTAATCCTTGTGAATAATGGAGGATTTTTAATAGGAAATCTCCATATTCAAATTGATAGCAAAAGCAGAGAACTTAAGACCTGTCTGATTTGTGGTTCGTTTGGTTTTGGTTTTTTTTCCTGGTGCAGGTTACTGAACTTGCAAGGTTCTGCAGCTTTTAGCATGGCTCACACACTGATTCCTGCTGAATAACTTGTGCACAAATAGCGTGACACACAACATCAGTGAAGTGATTGCCCAATTGACTCAGCACTGGTGGGGCCACACCTTAAGTCCTGGGTTTGGTAAGGGGCCCCTCAAAACAACAAAGACATTGAGCTGCTGGAATGAGTCTGGAGAAAGCTGCCGAAAGGTCTGGAGGCCAGGTCCAGTGACAAGTGGCTGAGGGAACTGGGCTTGTTTAACCCAGAGAAGAGGAGCAGGGAGACCTCACTCTACAGCTCCCTGAAAAGAGGTTGAAGCCAGGTGGGGATTGGTCTCTTTTCCCTAGTAAGAAGTGATAAGATGAGAGGAAATGACCTTAAGTTGTACCAGGGGATGGTTAGTTTGGGCATTAGAAGAAACTTCTTGACCGAAAAGGTTCTCAAAGACTCCCTAGGGAGATGGTTGAATCCCCATCCCTGGAGGTGTTTCAAAGAGGCAGAGATGTGCTGAGAGAGATGGTTTAGCCCCAGACTTGGCAAAGTTAGAGAATGATTGGACTCAATGATCTTAAAGGTCTTTTCCTACCCAAATAACTGTGATTCTATGATTCTAAGAGAGGACATTGATCAGATTCTCTGCAATTGGTGCAATAAAATGAAGACCAGTGTTGGACATTCATTGATAGATGTATAGGCCTATACACACACAAGGAGCTGAAAGAAGTTCTTCAAAGAACTGGAAGGGGTGGGAATTTCAGGGCATATTGTCTTTTTGTAATTGTGTCTTCTTTGGCAGCAATATTCTAAGATAATTGAGACAGACATTGAGCTCATGAATTTGGGCACAATTGCTTCTGGAGGGTGAAAGTCTATAAGCAATCATCTCTGATCTGCTGCTGCAACCTACTACAGGGGCTTCATACACACACATACACACGCCTGGAGACAGCAACCTAGGTAATATTTCGTACCACAGTGGTGCTGCAGTTTCCCCAGTATGCAACAATGTTTCTTCAGGGCCAGTGATAGCAAGAAAGCAATTATATGAAGATCTTGGCTTTTACTTGTAAAAATCTCAATTTCACAGGTACAGGGGAAAGTTTGCAAAACACAGCTAGCTGCCGGAGGTGATTTCTGTTTGAGGTGGGTTATTTAGTTTTTAGTGAGTTGGTTTATTTTGAATCAGTTGTTCAGGAGCAGTTTTGCTTCAAATGGATGGAGCCAAACTACTCTTCGGTTAGACCGAGGTTAGAAATTGCAGTTTCTACCAAACTGCATCAAAAGAAGTGTGACCAGCAGGAGGAGTGAGGTGATTTTCCCGCTCTGCCCTCATGAGACCCCACCTGGAGTACTGCATCCATTTCTGGTGCCCACAACACATGAAGGACATCAAACTGTTGGAGCAGGTCCAGAGGAGGTCCAGAAGATGATGAGAGGGGACAAGCTGTGGGAATGGGGGCTGTTCAGCCCAGAGAAGAGAAAGCTTCCAGTACCTGATGGGGGGCTTACAAAAAAGATGGGGAGGGACTTTTTATAAGGGCTGAAAGAGGGGATATTTGGACTGGATTTTAGGAAGAGAATTTTTAGAGCGAGGGTGGTGAGACACTGGAACAGGTTGCCCAGGATTGTTGTGGACGTCTCCTCCCTGGAGGAGGCCTGGTTGGACAGGACCTTGAGCAGCCTGGTCTGGTGGATGGTGTGTCTGCCTGTGGCAGGGTGGTTGGATCTAGACAATCTTTAAGGTTCCTTCCAACCCAGATCATTCTATGACCTGAACAAATCAGCCATTTTGTTCAGGAAGAGCAGAGTAGAGGGAGAGAATCACCTCGCTGGCCCTGCCGCTTCCATTATCACCTCCTTTTCTTCTGTGCTGCTTCCTAGTTCTCTGCTACACCAGGGATGGAAGTTATAACATTTTATTTGTTCTCTTTGCACCTTCTGCCAGTGTTTCTCTGTACCCGCAAAGCACTGCCAAGCACCAACTCTTCCTGCCATTTTAAAGCCCAGATTGCCTCACTAGTATCTTCTGAGGTACTTTTACTGCCTGTTTTACAAACACACCTGATCTAATGCAAGAAAGTACAATGCTCTGGGTTGCTTGTATTATTCCATTACCAGGAATCAGTCATGGTTCACTCTTAAGTCCAAAGTCTGAACCACAGGTTAAGTATAATCTTTTTTCTTTCCTCCTACATTTGTCACAGAACCTAGCAGAAATGCATACAGGCTTCTTAAATGCCTGACAGGTGTCTATTTGCAAACTTCGCAGCTAAGTGCGCCAGAAGTACTAACGTTACCAGCAGCACTTCACTGTCTCCAGCTGATTTTTGACTGCAGCCTGTTCAGGGCAGGATGCTTTTTCTTGCTGACTGAAGTGGCAGAACTGAAAGACTAAGAAATCAGTGTCCCAAATATATGAGGGACATCAAACTGTTGGAGTGGGTGCAGAGGAGGCCACAAAGATGATCAGAGGGCTGGAGCACCTCCCCTGTGGGGACAGGCTATGAGAGTTGGGACTGTTCAGCCTGGAGAGAAGAAGGCTCTGAGGAGACCTTATAGTACCTGATGGGGGCTGCAGGAGAGCTGTTTGCAGCTGGGCATGTGACTTCTCTTCAAGGAGAATGATCTAGGCCTTGTTATTTGGCTACTGGAAGTGCTGCAAGCTTTGAACATGCTGAGGGTTGCTGCTGTACCTCCTTCCCCAGCAGTGGGACACAGCCCCAGAGCCTGCAAGTCCAAATAGATTAAACAAGATGCCATACAAAAATGAAAAGGCAAAGTGATTTACTTAAGGACAAGACTCATCTCTCTGCAGAATATGTCTCCACCCTTCGATTGCTTTAACTCTGTGGTGCTGATGGAGCTGAAGAAAATTAGTCTCTCGGGTAGGGCAATGATTAATTCAGTGAGAAAGCAGAAGGAAAACGTCTTACTACAGATTTAATTCCCACAGTTGTCCCCTCTTGCCTTTGCTGTACACCTGAGGGCCTTGCATGCAGGCAGGAGTGTTTATATTGCTTCTGACAACAAATATTGTGAAAATCAGCATTGTTTTGTTAAAAGAAAAGAATGGATGTGCACAATTGGTGACCGCTATCCAATGTTTCTACCTCTCTGCCCATATCCAGGTGTAGTGAATTTTTTACTCACTCTTCTAAGGATTGTCTTTGTCCTGAGCTGAACTTGGGCACTGCTCCTGCAACAGTGATTCCAAACTTAACATTGTGGTTATCCATGGATAACCAGGATTAATCCTGGGTTATCCATGTTAACCCAAGATCAGGATACCATTTCCATCCACAGCTCTTGTCCACTCACCCACCAGCATGGGAACAGGGCAGGGGCTAGATTGATGGGTCTGGTGTGACAAGGGTGTTGGACCACTGGGCCTGTCCTTTTGAAAATGAGCATGGGAGCTACAGTCTGGCCCTGAGATCGGGAGAGCATCAGAAAGTGTCATGGGCCAAAACAAAGGGCAGAGCTCAGCCTGTGTGTTGAGAAAAGACACATGGGGAAGCACTTGGCAGGAACTAGGGAAGTTTGCCAAGTTCAACAGAGAAGTCTCCACCTCTCTGGGCTTTTTCCAGCCCTGCTGAGGAATAGCCAAGCCAATGCCAGGAACTGGAAAGTGAAACTGCTCAGAGGAGTAAAAGAAGAAAAAAAAAAAACCAAACAAAAACCCCAAAATGAAGCACAAATCCAAGCCGAAAAGCTGGGAGGGAAAAACATCAGAGTGAAAAGTGGTGTCCTGGAAATAATTTGTTCAGACCAAGTCTGCCAGGTGACTTTGATAGCAGAGGGGTGGAAAATTTGCCATGCCCGGGAATCTTGCACTTGGACCCATGGATTTATTTACAGCCTTTCTTTTGCTCCTTGTCCTGTGCTGAGCTCAAGCCAGTGAGTGAGACTGAGAGAGGGAGAAAAAGAGAGGCCAAGAGCCTTCTGCGGTCAGTGGGAGCCTATAAATAGCCAGTGAAGTCTTCTAATGCCAATAGGGTGCGTCATTAAGGCCCTCCCTGACTCAGCTCAGCTGCAGCTCTGCCAGCCAGCAAGCGCTAAGAGCTGCGGCAGCACCCGGAGCCCAGCAGCTGGCCTCGGCAAGGATGAAGCTGGGAGAGGGAGCCCAGGAGGTGCAGAGGGGGTTGTGCACTGTCTGCAGCAGCAATCTGTCTTAGGGAGAAGAGGGAGGACTGAAACGAGACACGCATCCTGAGCAGCTGTTTTGCCTTGCTCTAGGGGTCACAAAGTATCTTACAGTTTCTCGCTCTTGTGGCTGCTGGGTTGGCACCAGGGGAAATACCTCTTCCTGGATTAAATAGTGTCTGAGGTCTGTGTCTCTGCCTGACTTGGAGGTGGGAGGGTTCTGAAGTCTTTCTGCACCCTGCACTCCCCCACCTTCCTCCTCTTCACCTCATAGTAAGGGCCAGAGGAGGAAGAAGAGGTGATGGAATGTGTTCAGCAAGATGGGCAGGCAGGTTCAGTGCTGCCAACTAGTGATCCCTCCTCTACAGCTTTAAATGGTATTCCCAAGGTTGACTAATATCAAAAGCCTGAGGGAAGCTGGAAAAGATTTTTGGCCCAAATTTCCCCTCCTTGTCACCACATCACACTGCTGGAGATAACCCTCTTGTAAATAAGACTGCTGTTCCTGCCTGCTCTTTTTAAACCAGTGCTGTCTAATACAGATTTCAGGGCTGGCTTGTTAGAAGACCTGGTGCCTCTATTATCTCCTGCTGTCAGCCCCATGGCAGCAAGCTATGGCCAAGCGCTTCTTGCAAAGAATCTGTATCCAAGTTTGGATAAATATGAGGAGGGCCTTTTTATACTAATTGAAATGAGATGATTTTGGTTTTTTTTAAAGCATCCTAACCTGCTTCATTTTGGTAAATTTTTTTCTCCATCTGCTCCTTCATTGCTCCATGGAAGGTTTTGTAAACTTGGATGCAATTTGATGTATCTTTGTAGCAGTGCAGCTAATGGAAATCTCTTTATCAGACACCAGTTGCAGTGGTTTATGATGCCATTGATAAAAGGATGAAGACAGACTGGCTAAATCTCATTGTTTGAAGCTGTCTTCCAAAGGATATTTTTCATTATGGAGGACTGCAGAGATTGCTCACCTTAATCCAATGTGGAAACAAGAGGAGTAACCCTCTGGCAGATTCTTCCTATCTGGATCTGCTTGCTCCGAGATTGACCTGTTAAAAAGTTGCCAGGCTAACACGGGCAGGTCTCTCTGCTGAGCCAATGCCATGAGTTGTGCTCCTTATCAAGGAAGATGGTTGGTTGTCACGGGTTTGGGGCTCTCCATAGGGTCCACCAGCATTGATCTCCAATGGAGGAACCACCTCTCTGTGAAATCACATCCAGCAACTGGAGACCCTCCAGGCATCCTAATTTCCTAAATTTCCTGATGGTGTTGAAGCTCTGGAGCAGCACAGAGATGGCTGAGCAGACTCTACAAGAGTGCATGCAGGTCTCTGAGGTGGGAGAGCACTCCATGGGTGTTTGAACGCTTGGTGGGTTTATCAGCACCATACCAAGCACACAGAGAGAGGATGAGGATGATAGTTAATCTGCTTGTATATCAGAGGAGCCCACTGACATGTAAGTGGGCTCTGGTGTGTCAAGGGGGGACTAGAGTGCTTCCAGCAAGTGATAAAATGTCACTGAGAAAGAGCAGGACCATCCCCACATAGGAACAGCTCAATCCCAAGCTGAGCGTTTGACTCCAAGCATCAATGTTTTCTGTGTCTGAAAACGTGAGCTTCAAAACACTTAATTTTGAGAGGATGTATGCAGAAAGAATTAAGAATCCTGCCTCCTCCAAAAACCCACTCTCAAATCCAGTGAATAAAATTCTTGATGTGAAACTTCTGCCTAGGCTTCATTTAAGAGGCAATAAAGTTGGGAATAATCAATGATTATAAGAACATATTTATAGAGCCATAGATTTGATTGGGTTGGAAAAGGCCTTTGAGATCGTTGAGTCCAATTAGTATCCAACTCTACCGAGTCTGAGGCTCTTCAGACCCACATCACTGCCTCTTTTAAACACCTCCAGAGATGGGAATTAAACCACTTCCCTGAGAAGCCTGTTCCAGTGTTTCAGCCAAGTCGTTTCTTCTAATATTCAACCTAAACCTCCTGTGGTAGAACTTGAGCCCATTTCCTCTCATCCTATCACTTGTTACTAGGGAGAAGAAATCAACACCTACCTCCTTCACCAGCACTTCAACCTCCTTTTGGGGAGTTGTAGAGAGCCAGAGGTCTCAGCCTTCTTCACCCTAAGTTAAGAAGGAAAAACTGATTAGTTTTGAGAAAAGCCTCACAGAACACTTCCATTAAAGTGAAAGTGTAGCATGGAACAGCTACCTCTGCTTCCACTATAGTGTTGACACTATAGGACGCTATTCTGTGGAATCACAGAATCAGAGCATTGTTTTGGCTGGAAAAGACCTCTGAGATTACTGAGTCCAACTTTCAGCTAAAGACCACCATAGCCATTAAACCATGTCCCAAAGTGCCATGTCCACACATTTTGTGAACCTCTCCAGGGGTGGTGACTCCACCAGCTCCCTGAGCAGCCTGTTCCAATGCCAATACTCTCGGCAAAGAATTTCTTTCTAATATCCAACCTAAACCTTTCCTGGCACTATTTCAGGATATTTCCTCTCATTCTATCACCTGATAATAGGGAGAAGAGACGATCCCCCACATTATTGTAACCTGCTTTCAGGGACTTGTGGAGGGCAATGAGGTCTCCCCTCAGCCTACTCTTCTCTAGCCTAAGCAATCCCAATTCACTCAGCCACTTCTCACCAGCCCTGTTCTACAGACCCTTCAAGAGCTTCATTGCTCTTCCCTGGACATGCACCAGTCCCTCAATGTCCTTCTTGTAGTGAGGAACCCAAACCTGAACCCAGTATTGGAGGTGCAGCCTCACCAGTGCCAAGTACAGGGGCACAATCACTTCCTTGGTCCTGCTGCTGGCCACTGTTATTTCCAGGTGAGAGCTGAATACCTCTGTGGTGTGATCTGCCTGTGGCTTGTTCAGGGACTTGGCTGGACTTGGCTACTTAATTCTGACTCTCAGCATCCCTGGGAAGTGCTTAGTTAAGAGCAGCACTGAAGGGAGGTTCTACCCTGGTTGTGGGCCAGCCTGATTTGAAGAGCCTGGGGAGCTTCCTTGAAAGCTGCTCCGCTGGTTGAGCCGAGGTTGCTCAGGTGCCTGCGGCTGTTGCTCGCTGCTTGCTTGGGCTGTGATTGCGCTGAAAATGCAGCAATGGAAGCATGCAGCGTTTGCTGATCCCTGCCACAGGAAAGGGCCCAGCCGGCCCCAAGCCACTCCCATGAGCCCCCCTTAGGAGATGGGAAGATGTCGGCTCATTAGCTTTTCCCTCAGTGGGGGCTCTTCTCCCCAGAGCTTTGGGGGAAAGCATTTTCTGTTCAGTTGTGAAGTAAAAGAGGCAGGGAGCAGCCTCCAGCCCCGATGGCAAATGGCAGGCTGGCTGTGTGCTCCCTGTGCAGCAGCACATGCAGTGCTGCGCCCTTCCTGAGGGTCAAATCAACCCTCCAAGAATGTTCCTTTATGCTTGATTCTGAAGGTGGCTCACGGTGTTTCAGCTAAAACCACCTTATCTTAACATGCATAGCCTTCCTTAACTCTCCCTCCCCAGAGTGTTACTAGAAATAACCTCTGCTTGCTTACTTACTGATACTGCCTTTCTCATCACAAGCAATGTTATGTTTCTTCTCAGCTTCCACTAATTGCCAGCAGCAGCTCTTCCAGCCTGTACCTTTCAACCTCTGTATTTCAGCCCAGGATAGAGCCAGTTGGCAGCCCAGGGCTTGCACACCTGTCAAGCATATCTAATTACACAGGAACTAAATCTGTCCTGCACCTCAAAGGGTTGATTTTACACGTGTCAGGTCATGATGTTAATTCCAAGACATCTCCTTCCACTGCTATTTGTTTTTGCGGAAACCAAGGGATTGCAGCCATGCCTGGCAATTCTCTGAGAACCTGCACCCTCACCCCTCCCAAAACTGGCTTTTTGCAAAGTGAGGAGGTCTTTGTGTTACTAACCCTTGTGTTTTGGTAGCTCAACCAATACTTTTAGTAGCTCAGTCAATATTTTTGATAGCTTTATGTAGAACCTGTACATTTCGATGGTGTGCCCATGTGATAAATCCCTCTCATTAGCTGCTAAGAGCCAGATAATGAAATAAGGTGAGGTTTCATTTTTCTTTTCTGACCATCTCTTTTTGCAGCCCACCTGCATTTTTCCCTCATCGTAGCCTGAAGGACACTAAAACACTGCCATTTAATCACTTCTCAAGCTCCGTGTTATCAGCTCCACTAGACATTAATGGTTGGACTTGATGATCTTAAAGGTTTTTTCCAGCCTAAATGCTTCTATGGTTCCATGCTCAGAGTTTAAAGGCATGTGGGCTGTTTGCTTGTGTGCAAGGAGGATATTAAATGCTCTTGAAGCATCTGGAGGGACTGGAGAACAGACCTATTGAGGAGTGGCTGAGGGAACTGGGATTGTTTAGCCTGGAGAAAAGGAGGCTGAGGAGAGATCTCATTGCTCTCTACAACTCCTTGAAAGGAGGTTGGGGTGAGATGGAGGTTGGTCTCCTCTCCCTAGGAAGAAGTAATAGGAGAGGAAGTAGCCTCAAGTTGCAGTAAGAGAGGTTTAGGTTGAATATTAAAAGAAAATTCTTGACTGAGCAGGTTCTCAAAGACTAGAACTGACTCCCCAGAGGGGTGGTTGAATCCCCATACCTGAAGGCATTTCAAAGAGGCAGAGATGTGGTGCTGACAAACGTGATTTAGCCCAGACTTGGTAGAGTTAGGTAATGGTAGGGCTCAATTTATCTTGAAGGTCTTCTGCAAACTAAACACTTGTGTGACTCTAAAATTCTATTCTGTAGTTCCTCTTCTTTGGACACCTTGCTGTGTGCAAATCCGCACAGCATAGCTGTGCAAAGAGAGCTATGGTCTTGGATAGGAAAAGTCAAGATACAAACACAACTTCTCACAGTGCAGCATTAGCTGCTTGTGCCCATGTTTACAATAAATAGCCCACTCCTGCCAGGAAGAAATAATTTTCTCTCTTCGAGCTGCTGATTTTTTTTCTCCCAGCCTTCCTAACACTGATCAGTGTCTCAAAGAGACCTTAATTTGAGTAGCTGCTTACTGCACAATGGCTGCAAAATTAAGCTTTCTTCAAGAGTTTACTGGTACAAAAGAAATGCTGTTTCACAGTGTGGAGAGCAATCGCCATTATGAATATCAAAGTGTGGTGGTATCCACTTTGTAGTTATGTTCCAAAGAAGACTTTTTATTTGAGTTGCCTCTTCTCAAGAGCTTCCCTTTCTGGAATTTCTCCTCGTTAAGTAGCCCAAAGGGGGGGTTTGTGTGTGCCTGGTAAGTTCAGCATAATTAACTCGGGATATTGTAGTAATGGGGTTATTCTAAGCATGAAACAAGATCTTTTTCAAGCCTTTTGGAAGCCTTTCTCCTGTTTATCTAATTTCAAATGGTTTCTCTTTTGACAGGTGACTCCTGTACATCACAGCTGATGTGATGCTGCGTGTTCCAGAAATCATGGCAGCATGCCTGACCAGCTAGGACTGAACTTGACAGTGGCACCAGGCTCTTCTCCATCACCTGGAGTAAGTCTAATAATGTGAGCAGGAGCCGTGGGTTGGACTGAGAGGAAACTGCAGCCTCTGGTCTCTTCACTCGCTCCTCCCAGCAAGCCCAGTCCATCACCTGGAGGTCTGATGCCACCCCTAAGATAGACAGGGATATCCTGCAAGTTCAGGAGATGCTGGAAGTAAACTTTTGGGGCTTGCTCCCTCACCGCTGTGATTTTAGGGAGCATGTTCAGATCCTTGTTTCCTTGCCAAAAAAAAAAAAAAAACAAACTAAGCAGGCAAGCTGCCAGTGCATGCTCTTACAAGGCATGTATCCTCTGCTCCTTCCCACCCTCCTCGCATTAACCATAGGTTAGAGACTCTGAGCCCATTTAGAGGCCTGGATATGCAAATAGAGGCCCAAAATACCAATGACAGAATAAGGAGTTAGATGCTAAACTGGCTTAGATGCTTTTGGACCTTCTTATCCCACAGCTAACGTCTGCTGAGCAGCTTGCTGTACCTTTAGGGATGAAATAGCCTTGGAAGCTTGACCCACAAGCATGCACACCATGCATACATAAATGCTTTGGTGAAATTAGAGCCTGGGGGTGTAAGCCTTCGAAATGCTTTCTCTCAACTGGAGAAGACAACAATCAATGACTGGTTTTTGCTACATCCCTCTCACTGAAAATGTAACAGCAGCATGCATGATTCTGATGATGATGGTAATCTATAATGCCTAAAACCACTGCTACTGTGGTAGATAAACCCTGGACACCGCCCCTACACCCCCCAAATATATATGATGCTGCTATTGTGGATATATAGAACATACATGGGAATTAAGACTCAGCAATTTCAGGAGTCCAGAGCTCCCTCGCTCCAACATACCAGTTCTGCGTGTTGTGCCAGGCAGAGGAGAGGTGAAGGCTTGCCAATGAAGGTTTTATATCATCTCAGGGCTGCCCCTGTGCTGCGACTGGCAGGAGACCAGCGTAGCTCTTGGCATGGTTTCTTGACGTCTCAGGGAGGCTCTGATTTATGCCTGGCTCTGGTGGCCCTCCAAGGGCTGGCCCAGCCCGAGCACCAGGCACTTCCCTTATCTCCTGGCCACGTCTCTTGATTTCCGTCCCAAGCTTGGTTGTAGGCAGGGAAGCAAGGATTGCTATGCCTGTGCTTGGCATATCTTGAGATCCTGGCTATACAGGAGGCTGGAATCTTGCTGGTAGACAAAATATTTTTTTGAAACACGATGACATAAATTCATTAATCAAAACAATTTTTGGTAGTGGAGCTGAGCACATATTTCCCTGGCACGTGAGATGGGGACACTCCCAGCCCCTGCAGCTTACCTACTGAAATAAAACACCACTGAAAATCGAATGCCGAGCTGTGAAATGACAACCAGAAGAAAGCCTTTTGTTTACCCTCTCCTTTTCTCTTGAGCTGAACAGTACCTAACTGTTTAACTTGTGGCTAAGGATTATTTATGTAGGGCTCTCGTGTACGTAAAGCTTCGTGTCCTTGGCCCCCTGCCCACCTAGCACAGTGCGGGATCTCTTGTTACAAATTGCAGCTGCATAGCATAACAGGAAATGTGGGGCTTTAAGTTATTCCACTGGAAAGATTAATTATTTGGAAAATAGTTGTGCAGCAGCTTTGTGTGTTTTTGGAGCAAAGGTGACCAGCAGCATCTTAAATTTAAAGAAAGAAGGTCTCTGGGAAGAAAGGAGAAGAGGCGCTCTGGAGAGTGGATGTGTTGTGGGACGGTCTTTAGTTTATATTTTAAATCGTGTTTTAATTGTCTGCTGTGCTGGAAAGGGCAAAGCCGAGCTCCACAAAGGGCGACCTGCCAAGTTGTAAGGATGGTGGAGAAATGGAAACTGCTGCATTTAGTTGGACCTTGACCCTCCTCATCTGAAATCCCATCCACCTGCTTGAGGGCAAGATGCAGGAACCCTGCTGCTGGGGAAGGCAGATGAGAAGCAAGACTGGAGGCACAGATGCGGAGTGAGAGGTTGTGGTCTCCTCAAAGTACGCTGTGGAGAGCCCATGGGAAGACATCGAATCATAGAATCATAGAATCATAGAGTGGTCTGCCTTGGAAGGGACCTTAAAGATCATCTAGTTCCAAAGGAAATATCATGGCCAGGGATGCTTCTCAGTAGTCCAGGTTGCTCAAGGTCCTGATCAACCTGGTCTTGAACACCTTCAGGAAATGGGGAATCACAACTTATTTTGGTGTCTCACCACCCTCCCTGTAAAAATTCTTCCTAATATGCAGTCTAAATCTACCTTCTGACCCTAAATCCTGGGGCCTCTCTTCCCTCCAGGTAAACACTCTGGAGAAAGCACACATGGATGTCTGGAGGAGCTCTTTCCCCACAGGTCAGAGGACTGGGTGACAAGTGATACCTCCTGCTGGTGTCAGTCCATTCAGCCTTGTCTGCCTAGCCATGAGCTTCTTTATATAGCCAAGTTAATAGGATTTTAATTTGCCACTCTGTGTGTGAGCAGTCATCGCAATTAAGAGAAAGTATTAAAACAACAAACTCACTGCTACAGTGCCTTATGATAAGTGATGGCCAAGTTCTCCCTTTGCCTCTGCAGATGCTTCCCAGGGACTTCAGGGAAGTCTGCAGCCAAAGCAAAATGTCTCACTGATTAGGCTTTCTCTTAGCATCCAAATGTGCTTGAATACCAGAGCTCTCCCAGAGGAATGTGGTTTGGATGAAGAAGTGGTAGTTATTCAGACACCAAGCCCATGGCCAACCTGTGAGAGCAGCTATCCCACATCTAGCTTTGTGCTAACCAGGCCTCCAGGGCCTTTTGCCCACAGCCATGATAGGGACCTGGTGGTTCACAGAATCACAGAATTAACCAGGTTAAAAAAAACCTCTAGGCTCGAGTCCAACCTATCACCTAGCCCTTCTAATTAATTAACCCATGCACTAAGTGCCTCATCCAGTCTCCTCCTAAACACCTCCAGCAATGGTGACTCCACCACCTCCCCGGGCAGTCCATTCCAATGCCAATCACTGTTGCTGTGAAGAACTTCTTCCTAACATCCAACCTAAACCTGCCCTGGCACAGCTTGAGGCTGTGTCCTCTTGTTCTGTCACTGGTTGCCTGGGAGAAGAGACCAACTCCCACCTGGCCAAAATTTCCCTTCAGGTAGTTGCAGAGAGCAGTGAGGTCTGCCCTGAGCCTCCTCTTCTGCAGGCTGCACATCCCCAGCTCCCTCAACCTCTCCTCACGGGGCTGTGCTCCAGGCCCCTCCCCAGCCTTGGTGTCCTTCTCTGGACATGTTCAAGTATTTCAACATCTTTCTTAAATTGAGGGGCCCAGAACTGGACACAGGACTCAAGGTGTGGCCTAACCGCTCCTGAGCGCAGGGGCAGAAGGACTGCCCTGGTCCTGCTGGTTCCTCTCTGTTTGCTCTGCTAAAGCTACCAAAGCAAAAGTTCCAAGGGAGAAACCGTCCTGCATGGGCATCTTGGATTTTGGGAGCTACCTAGTAAAGATTGTGATTCCTGGCCTGGCACTCATTCTCCTGGACTCCCCTTTTCCTCTCCAGGCACAAATGACAAGCAGGAGATGTCCCAGCAGCAACAAGATGCAGATTTAAAACTGTGACCAGCATCCCTCCTTCCACCAACACACAGAAACTTGTTTTCAAAGCAGCTCAGTTTTGCCTGTCCACACTGGGAAAAGATGATTGATAATAGATTAATAACACCAATAAGCTGCATTCAAAGTGCAAGTGTCTCATAATTGATGCAGGATGGTCCATGATTTTTAATTTTTACATGCCAAGTTCTGGCAAAGAACATCACATTTTAGCGAGGAGGGGTAAAGACAGATTTTTATCAAATGAAGAATGCCTCCTGTGTAAGTAACAAACCAAACAGAGCAAGCAGCATCTCAGCTTTCCAAGCTTTTTATTTCTGCTTCATTTGCTGCTACTTCAAACTAACCAAAGCTCCATGTTTGTCTAATATACACCCATCCCACCCCCCCATTTTTGCAAAATTCATGCCACAGTCATTTAGCCCTATCACAATAATTCTCCACTCCACTATAGCAGATGTTAATATATGAAAAAACTGCTGGGTATATATTAAAAAAAAAACAACAAAAAACAAACAAAAATCAAACCAAACCAAAACAACAACAACAACAACAACAACCCCCCAGCATTTTAAAAAGAGGAAGAAATTATTTAATTTAATACCTCTGCTTTTCAGTGTGTTTAATAGGAGACAGAAAGCACATTTTTCATCACCCAAAAAATAACATTAGTGGAAGTCTGTTTTCTTCACTGCATTGCACCTATGCTGCTGGCTTCTGTATGTTGGATGTCACCCAAAGCAGGCTGGCCAAGCTGGAGAGGTGAGCCCAGGTGATTCTTACAAGGTTCAAGCAGAGCAAGTGCAGGGTTCTGCACCTGCACCAGAACAATCCTCACTAACAATACAGACTGGGGGATGAGCTGAGAGAAAGCAGCCTTGTGGAAAAGGACTTGGGGGTGCTGATAGACAGGAAGCTGGACACAAGCAAACAGTGTGAGCTTGCAGTCCAGAAGGCAAATCACATCTTGGGCTGCATCAAAAGCAGCACTGCCAGCAGAGAGGTGATTCTGCCACTTTGTTCTGCTCTGGTGAGACCTCTCCTGGAATACTGTGTCCAGCTCTGGAGCCTTCAATACAGGAAGGACATGGACATGATGGAGTGGGTCCAGAGGAGGGCCGCGAAGATGATCAAGTTGAGTGAGTCAAACAGAAAGCAAAAGCGAGGGGGGCGTGTTTGTGAAAAGTCAGCAAATTTTGGTGCAGCACATAATATAAACCTTTGACAAGGAAAGAAGAGGCCACTGTAAATACCAGAAGGGTGGTTAGGTCTGAGGCCAGCAAAGGTTCAGCTGAGAAACAAGGACAGTGTAGGTAAGGCAAGAAGCTTTCAAGAAAGCAGGTCTTTGGGGCAAAACAACCAATTTCTACCTTCCCAAGTCACCTGAAGACAGTAGGTGCCTGGAAGAGCAAGATTTTACTGCCAGCTCACATACAACCTCATTGTACAACCAAAAGCAATGCCAGAGATAGTGCTTGGCACAATGGTCTTTTGAGTTTGTCGAGGAGCCAGATGTGCCTTGCCACAGGGAAATGATCCTCGGAACCTTGGCATCTGATTCCCCTAACCGCCAGCAAAAGAAATGGATGGGAACATTGTGCAGAGGGGCAGGTGGCACATTGCAACAGCTTTTTCAAATCATTACCAAGAAGCATGATGACAATTTTTGGCTGAAGTGATATAGAAAAAATGCTGTGAACAGGCTCTGTGAGTGTGGCTTGGGGAATCACTGAAAGTAGCATTGAGCTCTTGGTATTTCACAGCACTGGGGTAGGAGGTTTCAGAATGAAGAATCCTTCAATTAATTAATTATGAACCTAGCCCTGGTGCACATCAGCAAGCAGAGCTTTAAGTGAACAGCCAGGCAGTTGGGTTATGAATGCTGGGTTCAGTTTTGGGGCCCTCACTCCAAGAAAGACATTGAGATTCTGGAGCAGGTCCAGAAAAGGGCAACAAAAGTGGTGAAGGATCTGGAGATCAGGTCTTGTGAGGAGCAGGTGAGGGAACTGGGGGTGTTTAGCCTAGAAAAAAGGAGCTGAGGGGAAATCTTGTATGCTTTACAACTCCCTGAAAGGAGATTAAAGTGAGATGAATATTGCTGTCTTCTCAAATGATAGGGTGAGAGAAAATGGCCTCGAGTTGCACCAGGGGAGGTTTAGGTTGGAAATTAGAAGAAACTTCTTGACCGAGAGGGTTTTCAAAGACTGCAACAGGCTCCCCAGGGAGGTGGTTGAATCCTCATCCCTAGAAGTGTTTCAAAGAGGCAGAGATGTGGTATTGAGGGACATGGTTTAGCATCAGACTTGTTAGATACTGGTTGGACTCAATGCTCTTCAAGGTCTTGTCCAACTGAAATGAGTTCTCACATGTCTACATACACCAGCTTGTACTCTAAGGGGTGAACACCAAGCCTATGGTAACCTTCCTGCAGGGTTGGTTATTTTGGAAACTAATCTAAGAGACAGCAAAGGGCTTGAAAAATAAGCGAAAGAAATAGCAATTCTCAAAGAAATTCCACACCATGCTGTAGAAGCTTCTATGAATTGAGCTCCTCACTTATCTGCCAGCTCCAGACTATCACATTCATAAAGCTCTGTGAAGTCCTTCCCTCAAAGATGGTATTTTCCAGGTGAAAAAAACAGTATGAGCACAGGAGTAACAACTGCAGGAGCTAATTGCGTGCTCATGGGAGAGGTTTACCCATTACAGATCCTCTTGTGGCAGAAGTTACACCAGCCTCTGCACTCCTCACCCTGGCTCCAGCCAGTCCCTGGTACCTTTCTCCACCACCATCCCATTTTGTCACTTGCTGGTCTCCAAGAGGCTAAAAAAAGGTCATGTAAATGTCTTGGGAAGTATGGAAAATTCAGGAATGCTTCCTAAAGCCTTGGCTTGTGTGACACCCTGCTCAGAGCACACATCAGTGAGCTGTTCCCTCTAAATTCAAAGCTGTGCTAAACTCCCCTCCTCTCAGTTCTGTAACCATTATTACCCTCTGGAAACAATTAGATGTGATGGAAGGGCCTGCTTCTACCTATTACTGGCCCGAGTTGCCTGCATGCTGGGGCAGGCCTTCCCTAGAGCTGCCTGCGGAGCAGGGAAAGGGGGCAAGGAGTGCCAGGCAGCCTCAGGATGCAGCTTGGACCAGGCACAGTGGACCTGCTCAGCTCCTGAACCTTGTTGCTGTAATCACAGTGGAGCCTGGCAGACTCCTGAGCCACTGACACTAGCAATTAAGTGTAATTATATAAGGAGGAGGGGTGTGTTATATGGAAACACAGCCCTGCTGTGAGTGCTGGTGTTCCCAGGTAAACATGGAGCTGAGTGGATTTTTATGTTGATATTGGTTTGGTTTTTGCTCACTGCTACAATTTGGTTGGTTTATTTTTTTAATTCAGGTGGATGAGAGACACTCCACTGCCTTACAAATGCTATAGAGGGATGAGGATCTGGTCCCACCATAGAATCATAGAATGGTAAGGTTGTAAGGGACCCCAAAGATCATCTAGTTCCAACCCTAGGAAGCAGCCACACCCTCCATGGGAGGGAGCAGCCACAACCTCCCTGGGTAAGCCATGCCAGTGTCTCACCACCCTCACTGTAAAGAACTTCCTCCTTACATCCAGTTTAAATCTCCCCTCTTCTAGTTTAAACCCATTACCTCTTTTCCTGTCATTGCAAGAACCATCTCTGCAGAATCCTCCTAGCAAATCCTACCCATGGGGGGATTGGTGAGATGTCACCACAAGGGAGCTCTTGATGTGATGAGAAATGAGATGGAGAAAGTGAGCTGGGCATCTAAAGGACTGGGTGAAGGTGGATCCTGCACAATAAGAGCTCCCAGCATTCTGATTTATATAGGGGTTTGGATTACCCTGAGCAGAGCTGAGCAGGAAAGATAAAACAATGACCAAGATAACATTCTTGGGCAAAACAAAGGAAAAGATGTTTGTTGGGGTGTAGCTCCTGACCAGCTCCAGTCAGGCTGTGAAGAGTTTACTCTTCTCAAGATTAAATTGGAGATCAAAAGGAATATCTCAAACATTAGAGGACCCCAGGGCCACATCAAGACTTGTAGAGGAATGGGATGGAAAGGTTGTGGAGCTGTGCCCATGGCCAAAGGGGCACCCACAAATTTGAAAGATATAAAAACTGTTTTACTTGGATTGGGATGGTTTGCTGTTGATCAGCCAGCTGGCCAGGCTTGTGTGCTTTCAGACCAAAGGGGCCACTGGGCATAAACAGTTGTGCCATAGCAACTTGGGAGGGCTGTCCAAAAAAAAAGTGCAACTCTCAGCCCTTAGGTTGACACTGTGGCCATTAAAGCATGTCCCAAGGTGCCATGTCCACATGTTTCATGAACACCTCCAGGGACAGTGACTCCATCATCTCCCTGGACAGCCTGTTCCAATGCCTGACCACTCTTGTAGGAAAGAAATTCCCCCTGATATCCAACCTAAATCTCCCCTGGCACAATTTCAGGCCATTTCATCTCATGTATTCCTGTGTGACCTACTATAGGTGATTCTGTTCTGGCAGGGGAGTTGGACAGGATGGTCTTTCTAGGTCCCTTCCAACTCCTAACATTTTGTGACTCCATCACCTGATAATAGGGAGAAAAGACCAACCCCCACATCACTCCAACCTCCTTTCAGGAACTTGTGGAGGGCAAAGAGGTCTCCCCTCAGCCCACTCAAGTCCAGCCTAAGCAATCCCAACTCCCTCAGCCACTTCTCTCCAGCCCTGTTCTACACACCCTTCAACAGCTTCATTGGACATGCACCAGTCCCTCAATGTCCTTCTTGTAGTGAGGAACCCAAACCTGAACCCAGTATTGGAGGTGCAGCCTCACCAGTGCCAAGTACAGGGGCACAATCACTTCCTTGGTCCTGCTGCTGGCCACTGTTATTTCCAGGTGAGAGCTGAATACCTCTGTGGTGTGATCTGCCTGTGGCTTGTTCAGGGACTTGGCTGGACTTGGCTACTTAATTCTGACTCTCAGCATCCCTGGGAAGTGCTTAGTCAAGAGCAGCACTGAAGGCAGGTTTTGCCTCTCATTCTCTGTATTCTTTTGTGCTTCTTGCTTTCCTACTTCCCCTGTCTTATGAGTTCTAAGGAAAATTAGATTAACTTGTACGGCCAAAGTGCTCTTTAATCACTCTTTAATACCCTGGTACTTACTGCTTGCTTTGCCTGTCTAGAAGGCATAAAGATATTTAAAAACATGTTTTGCTAAAGTAAGAGCCTGGGTATTGCTTTTGTATTATTTAGCCATATTCCAGATTTGTCATGTTGGGTCAAGCTGTGGGGTTTATCTCTAGAACCCCTCTCACTCCCAACTCTTCTCCATCCAAAGATGGAAGAATGTCACAGAGTCCACAGGGCATGCTTCTCCTGTTGCTATGCAAAAGGCACTTTGAGTGAGGTTGGCACCAAAGTGCTACTGTAAGCACCAAACATAATAAGCACCCAGGAAGGGCTGCCACAATTCATACATCAGGAGGGAAACAGACTGCAGCACAGCATTTCCCTCACTTTGGGGTCCTTCTTTTGGTGAGGCACAAAACCCCCAATGCCTTACAATATTAGATACTTGGTTCAAGTCCTTGCACCTGCTTGATGATAGGTGTCAGTGTAAAACTGCAAATCTTTCTGCATGGTGCACAGCTGTTACCCTGAGAAAGATGGCCCTGTTTGAATGCTACTCTTTTGCTTGGGTTTGCTTTTGCCAGTCTTTGTTGCCACACTCAGCTGAAGATCTTGGCATGGCAGCCTCACTTAGGGAGTGTTTCATACTCAGATCTACATGGCTAGCCTGAGCTCTCTTTCACTGCTCTATAAGTATGTTCGACAGATACCTCAGGGCAGGTGGATGATCCTATTGCAAAGTATCCCTGTGGAAAGCCTCCATGGACTCCTCCTCAGGTCTCCTACAGCAGCAGCTTCATATGGCTTTGCTGGAAAGAAGCAATTTTCACCTTCCTTTCAAGTCTGAAGAGTGGAAGCACAAGAGCTTGCAGTCCCTTGCCTCCATTCACAATGCAAACAGCAAAAATGGGGTTTGTACCTGGGTATCTGGTGTCACAAGAAAAGAGGAGCCCAGCTGCTTGCCTTCAAGTGTCTCTAGCAGCACCAATGCCACACTACCAGAATCAAAGATAGGAGTGGGAAGGGACCTCTGGAGGTCATTGATTCCAATCTCTGTGCCAGAGCAGGTTCACCTACAGCAAGTGGCATAGGACAGAATCCGAACATGTTCGGAATCAGTCCAGAGAAGGAGACTCCACCACCTCTCTGGGCAGCCTGTTCCAGTGCTCCACCACCCTCAATGTAAAGAAGCTCCTCCACATGGTTAGATGGAACCTCCTATGTTCAATGATGCCAGCAGAGAGAGTACAGCTAAGATTTTCACCACCACCACCTTGAGTATTTCCGAGTATTTCTCTGAAGTTGTGGCTAAGCTATCTGCAAAACCTGAGCAACAGAGTTTAAAATGAGTTCAGGGTAAAACACGACACCACTGTCTCGGTGTTTTTGTGGTAGGAAGGGCCTGGAAATCTTGACCAGGGGGTAATTAATGAAAGGTTCTTGGGAAGGTAGTATTTCCTGATGAGCAATTATCCAAAGGGAATCCTCTTCTAAGAGAGAAGAATGTTTTGCAGTCATGACAATAACTGGCACTTAATTCTGTGCTACATGATGAGAGACTGCTTGAGCTAGGGATGTTGCTGTAGAGAGTCAACTGGATTAAAAAATTAATTAAAGGAGATGTAGGAACAAAGTATGACAAGGAGGATAATTATGGAACAAGGAGCAGAAGAAGAGCTGATGCTGTCACCTCAGCAATCAGGACACCCAGTCAGGACAGCTATTCGACAACAAACAAAATGTATTTCAATACCTGCTGGGACAAAAAGCATACCTGGAGAGCCAGGGTAGCCAGCTGTGCCCTGCCTTGATCAGAAAGGGTTTGACAAAACCTTCTGAAACTGGAGGTGCTGTGCTCTAACCCAGATTAATTACATATGTGCTCCATGTAGCTGTCTCCTTCCTTATGTCCTGTAGCAATTTAACTGGGAAAACTTCAGTTCACAGTAGCATAGAATCGGAAGGAAATCACCTTCCAGATCATCAAGCCCAACCATTCTCTGACTCTACCAAGCCTGGTGCTCAACCTTGTCCCTCAGCACCACATCTCTGCCTCTTTGAAGTGTCTGCAGGGATGGGGACTCAACCACCTCCATGGAGAGCCTGTTTTGGTCTTGGAGAACCCTTTCAGTCAAGATGTTTCTTCCGGTGCTACTTGAGGACATTCCCTCTTTTCCCATCACTTGTTACTATGGGGAGGATGCTACTCCCGCCTCACTCCAACCTCCTTTCAGGGAGTTGTAGAGAGCAATGAGGTCTCCCCTCAGTCTCCTCTTCTTCAGACTAAACAAGCCCCGTTCCCTCAGCTGCTCCTCACAAGACCTGTTCTCCACACCCTTCTGCCCCTCCTTGAGTATCTGCCTCTGCTTTCACCCAGTGCTGCTCTTGAGAGGCTGTGTCTGAAGACGGAGAATATAAATAGGTTTTAGGGTCATGCCCAGATGCTTTCCTGATCTCCGCTCCCACTGATTCTTCTCAAGGGACTCTGATGGGGTTTGTAAGGAGACTGAAGATGGGATTTTTCTGGACTGTGACAAGGGTCATGAAAGAACCTGGAAAACATGCAAGGCCCTTTAAAGCAAAAATCAGAAGACATAACATCCTCAAAGGATCAGCCACGTCCCTTACCATGCAGAAGACTGCTCTGCATGCTGCTGAATCCACCTTTAGTTCACAGTCAGGCTTTCCAAAGCCTCAGAATTCACTGCAAATGAGACTTTCTGACTTCTAACCCACCCCTGAAAATGCTGTTTCCTCTCTTCCTGGCATCACACGATTTCCAGTGGTGCTGTGTCAAAGAGCAGAGAAAAGCCATTCATCTTCTTCCTTAACACTCAGTTTTTGCTTAGCTCAAGATGTGCTCATCTACCATTTTCTGGTGAATCACAAGCCAGAAAAAGAAAGATCCTGGCTGCTTCAGAGGAGGGATGCACCAAGCCCTCAGTCACTGTGAGTCACTTCTCTGCCACATGCTAATTTTGCATCAGAAGCACTTTTTACTTGTATTTTGAGAAGACTTTTGGGGCTTTCCCCTCTCTTCTTAATTTTGCCATTTGAAGACATGCCCAGCCCAGAATCTGATAAGCACCCAAAGTGGGCTTTGGGACTAGAGCTTCCTGAGGTGTTCGTTAGTGTAGGTCTCCTGATACTGTAATCATCGAGTCTTAGAATATTTTTGGCTGGAAAAGACCTTTAAGATAATCAAGTCAAATCATTATTTAATTCTACTAGGGATAAGGTCTCCCCTCGGCCTCATTCATTTCTAGACTAAACAACCCCAATTTCCTCAGCTGCTCCTCACCAGACCTGTTTCACAGACTCTTCATCAACTTCATTTTGCTGCAGCACCTCAATGTCCTTCTTGTAGTGAAAAGCCCAAAACCGAACCCAGAACTCAAAGCGTGTCCTCAGCAGTGCTGAGTCCAGGGGGAGAGCTGTTTTTCCTTTAGTCCTTTAGTTCTGTCCTTCTCCCTTTCTGTTCCTTCATTTTGTCATGCTAAATCCTGTGATTATTAGCTGCCACAGTAAGTACAGGCTGGTTATCCCAAGTTAAGAGGGAACAGAGCAGTGGATACCATTTCAACCTTCCCTTCTCCTTCATATGTCCTGCTGGACCCATGGATGCTGTCATGTTTGAATGATTAAATGCTGGCCCTCAGTGGCCAAAACCTCAGTATTACACAGTGAGGATGAAGCTTACAGAGGATGTCTCTCCCCAGTAATGAAGTCAGGGAGGGATCAGGGAGATTTAAGTCCCCGTTCCCCAGCAAACATGGTACAGGCTGGCCCACCAGCAACCACAAGGCAGTTTCTCTTCTTTCTTCTGTTTCCATCTAATTGAAGGTTAGAGGTTTTCACTCTGTGCAGTGTTAGAGTGGGGGCTTACAGAGCCATGCTCTCTGTAACAGAGAGCGTCTCCACTGGAAACTCCCCAGGAACTGGGGCCAAGGTGGGAAGAGAGGTGGGCAACAAAAGAAGAAAGAGAGGAAACAGAAGACAGAAAATTCCACTTTGACTCCTCTCCCACCATATGCATGATTGCTGTACACACCCATGAACAAGAAGTGCCAGTGAAACACCCCGAAACACCAAACAAAATGCAGGGGTAGTAGAAAGAATGAAGAGAGGCAAATATCAACTGAATATAAGCCAGCAGTGTGCCCGGGTAGCAAAGAAAGCCAATGGCATCCTGGCTGGGATTAGAAATGCTGTGTCCAGCAGGAGCAGGGAGGTGATTGTCCCCTTGGACTCTGTTCTGGTGAGGCCACACCTCGAGCGTTGTGTTCAGTTTTGGGCACTGCATTACAAGAGAGATGTGGAGCTACTGGAGCCAGTGCAGAGGAGGGCAAGGAAGCTGGGGAAGGGCCTGGAGAATAAATCTATGAGGAGCAACTGAAGGAATCATGGATTCATAGAATCA
>VWYK01101445.1:0-10932 GCA_013399775.1 Semnornis frantzii
TGCCCAAGGCAGATGCAGGACATCGCACTTGGACTTGTCATTTGCAGCTGGCACTAGCACAGCTCTCAGGCCTGTAGCCCAGGCTCAGAATATGGCATAAGAGAGCTATCAATGTTCATGGCTTAGGGTTTTTTTACTTCAAATTTTAGTATCTAGAGAAATCATATGACTAAGAATATTTTGGACAATCACCTTCCTTTTTATCTCTATAATGCCAAAACATGGAAGGCCATGGATTTTAAACTTCATAGCTAAAATCCACATTTATAAGAAGTCATATCTTGACTAATAGTCACACATAGGAGAACCTTTTCTTTGGTACTTTTTTCATAGTGTGTCTGACAAATTAATTGGATACATTCAGTCCTTTTTCACATGGATGTAAAAATATGTAGCTATTTTTTTTTCTCTGAAAATGTTTAATCTTGGTTTTGCACAGAAATGATTATCAAGATTCAAACAGCTTTGCAATCAATGTATTTTGTTATTTATTGCTTTAGCAGCATAAGAATTAACTTCTGATTTATTTTTATACTAGCAGTGGAAAAAAAATCATAACCATTATTTTGCCCCACTTTGTCTCTTTCAACAGAACAGGAGGTTGAGCTCTCATTAGGAAGTCATTATATTTTATGGAGCTACTTCTCAAGAGTGGCAGCTTCAGGATATGCGAAACTTGGAGTTTAACCCTGTGGCACTTTTTAAAAGTCTAAAAGCTTACTTTTAAAACTTCCAGTTTGACAGTATACATTAGATTCGCCTAAAATTGGTACCAAAAATAACAGCTCAGCTGTAGGCTTCTCAAAAGCACCTTCGCAACTTAGAGGCTAAGGCAAATTTTACAATGTCATTAATATGCCATTTGCAAAGGTATGTTAAAATGCATTGATGTGCTTCAGACGAATAAAACAGAACTAAGATTGCTGCCACTAGGAACCCTAGAAAATGTATTTTAAAACAAAATCCCCTAAAATTTCCAAAGGCACTTTTTCAAAGGATCCACAGGACTGAGGTGCCCAGCTCCCACTTAATCTATAGCCCTAATTCTTGAACCCTTAGAAGACTCCAGAATATATCTACATGTAAGCAGCTTGATTAGGCTGGAGAAAGATTTTTCATAAGTGTCTAGCAATGGAGAAGGGAGTACGGTTTTAAGCTGAGGGAGAGTAGGTTTAGACTGGATTTTAGGAGGACATTCTTCATTATGAGGGTCATGGTACTCTGGAATAGGTTGTGGATGCCTCCTTCCTGGGAGTGTTTAAGGTCAGGCTAGGTAAGGCCTTGATCAGCCAAGTCAAGTTGAGAGGTGTCCCTGCCCATGGCGGGGAGGCTAGAATAGATAATCTCTGAGGTCTCTTCCAACCTAAGGCATTCTACAATAAACAGCTTGATTATTTCTAATACAATCTCTAATATTCCTTGGATGGCACAAGAATACCTGTATATCATTATACTAATCTGGATACTAGCAATGATAATGACCTGCTTTTTGTAAAACAAGTTTTGGATCACGTTAGTAACAACTAAACTTTATCAGCTAATAGTGAGATACAGAAACAGGGAATACAGTGATTTTTATTCTGGGTGGCCTAATAAAGGAACACCTGAAGGACTGGCATACTTACAATATGTAACAGGAAACTGTCTGCTTCTCTTCACTCAAGAAAATTTTGCTGCCTGTAACATATCTATAAAGCAGCATGTACCAACCAGCTTGTGGACTATGTACTTCTTATGCTGTAGTCTGTAATCCTTCTTGGACAAATTATTCAGCCTCAGGAATTAGTAAGCCTCTCTCATTTTCTTTTTCATGCAACATTGCAGAAAACTGCAGTGCATTTCCTCCACTTTATTTTTAGGGAGCTGACAGGGGAAAAAAAAATCACAACAAATTTCGAGGAAAGCAGAACAAATTTCTTCCATTTTCCCCAATTAACTTCATGTGTGTACACACAGAGGATCTTATAGAATAATGACTGGGATATGGAAATAGTTTTCAACTGGAGCAAGGCAGATTTAGGCTAGAGAGAGGAGGAAGTTCTTTATCATGAAAATGGTAAAATATTGGAACAATCTCTCCAGGGGTATGGTCGAGGCCCTATCCCTGCAGACATTCAAGGTGAGACTTGATGTGGCCGAGGTAGCCTGGTCTAGTTGGAGGTGCCCCTGCTAACTGCAGAGAGGTTGGACAAGATGACCTTTGAGCCATTGTCTCTTCCAATCCAATGGAATCTGTGAACCTGTAAAATCACTACACTCTTGGAGCTTCATAGGGATGAATACAAGAGAGACCTGCCTGGTGCATCCTGAACATACAATCCTTATTTTAGAGACAAGTATTTAGTGATTTTCTACATCACTCAGTGGAATATAATGAAATCCTGACTGAAAAGAGTTTCCTGTAATGAGTTCCAATCTTTTGGATGTTATCTGAAATGAAGTTCTAAAGATTTAACTTTGGCAATACGAATGTAATTAACATTTTCAATTTCTTAGCATCTTCCCATGGAGACATATTTAAATAACATTGATAAATAGGAACACCACTCTTCCTGTAAGTATACAATGTCATCAAATATTAATTAATGATGTGCTGGCTTTTAGATTCATTAGAAATATATAATTAACAACCATAGGAAGAGCAGACACACAGAATGAAAACTAAGAAGAAAAAGAAAACCTAGTTAGATGTATTGATGATGCAAGTAAACCAAAGCAGTTTAGATATAAGGAATAAATAATAAGCTTTACAACAGACTTCAAAGTTAATTTCTCTTTAAAATAGAAATGGGTTTCTATTATTGAAAGTTGTGTTAATGGCACTAAATAGAATTCAGTTATCTTTTTAACTGGAAACTAGTTTGCATTTTCCTTTGTTGTAGATTGCAGTCTTCATAAAATATAAACCTCATAAGCTGCTGCTCAGAGGAAGGAACTTTTTCCTTGGTGTTGCAGTAAGTTAAACGCTAATAAAACTCAGTGTTACATAATAAAGGCTGCATCATGAGCTGCAGGACAGTGCCCCCGGTGAGACTGACGGCTGCAATTCAAACACGTGAAGCACTTGAGAGAAGCATCTCATGTTAAAACATGAATAAAATGTCTGGGAGAATTTTCCTCATACAATGCAACTGCACAGATACAGCATCATATTTATAGCTGCTACCTGCTGTTGAAGGGATTTTCTCCTGGGATGATATGAGTGCTGTCCTTCCCCACTAAGAGCTTGATTCGATCATAGAATGACTTCACAGCTGGTGAACCAGAATGGCTCTGCTGTATGATGTCAAGAGGATCACGTGAACCTCGGCACAGCAGGCTGTTTTGACAAGTAGACTGGAGGCAGCAGTCTGGATCTAGGCAGTCAACCAAGCCATCTGAAAGGGAAGAATCATCAAGATGCAGCCAGCTGCACAGTTCTATCAAGCAATAACATCTAATGGAAATCATAAGGCACTGGGAAAAAAACATTAATACTGTAACATCTCTACACTATAAAAGCAGTAATTGAGCCAGTAGTGCAATGGGGATGAGACTTGCTGAAATGCACTGGTTAAACACCATTACTGTCACAATTCATTTAAACCAGTCTTAGATGAGAATCAATCCAAAAGAAATACTTAGGGCTTGAAATCAGAAGAAGGAATAGGGGAAGGAGTACAGGACATTTTGTTTAGGCTTGTTTGTTTGGGGTCCCCCCCCCAAATCTTTCCAACTGTTTTTTTCACAAATCTTTTACATTTCCTTGCTGGGCTGTAAAAGTCCTGAGAACTATGTTTCATGTAATTTGTTCCATCTGGGGAGATGAGGGAAGGAGACAGGGGTGTCAAAGTAAGTTATTACTTAAGTATGATAAAAATTACATTGTACCCATTTTAGCAATTCACAGGGAAGTACTGCTGGAACTCCCACTCCCCACAGATACCTGAATCAGGACTTGTTTGGATGCTTGGGTAAGGAAAAAGAGCCGCTGGGTTCAGCCATCATATTACATCATATTAAGTTGTCCACCGAGAATATTTCTTAAGAAGCATTTTAAAGAAAATATAAAATTTAAACACTAGGAATTAAAATCCTCAATGGGGAGATTGATCTGTATCATCAGGTAAACCACAACTGACTATTTCAGCACACAGAGTAACAACTAGCATCATCCTTTCCTTTGGTATTATCATTCAACTAAAATGTGCTCTCCCAATGGACTTCTACTGCAATTTAGAAATTAATAACCATTTACTTTAAAATATTATCATCTCTAACAATTTAGAAACATTTGTTCATCTACTCTGGCAAGAATCATTACTTACGTCTGTAAACTTTCAGAGACTCCCCAAAGCACATTCATGTGATTTTTTAATATGAGTGTGGCCTGGGCACATACTGAATAATATACATAAGAAAGCATATTCCAGTAGGTTAGGTGAGAAAAGTATCTTCCAGTAAGATTCTGACTCATGTATTTTCAAGATTTTCAAATGCATAACAGAGCAGCGTTACTCTACACAGTGATAACTGGAAAAACAATGATAGCAAACAACAACAAAAGAAAAAACAACCCATTGCTATAAAAAAAGTGTTGTGATTTTTTGACTAGCCTCCTATTTCCAATGGATTATGTGTGCCTGAAATGAATGTTTGTGATTTAAAACCAAAATTGCCAAGGTATGCTGACAATGTTTCATTCAGCCCTCTGAGGAAATTTAAGTTAGACAAACTACCTTGTTGTGAGAGCTATACATTGCTCTAAGGTCAGTCGCCTAGTCACATTAAGAGCTCCATTCATCTTGAAATCCTCTCCAACTTGGAGGAAGGGATTTTTTTTTTCTTTTTCTACAGCCCATTTTCAACCCACTTTATATAACCATGGTAAGGACATTAGGTTCAAATCATAAGGCAGCTATCCTGTTACGCTCCGAGAACCTTTTCTGAGCATCCTGCATTCTTTCGTGCTTTGTGACACCTCTACAACCATGAACTTACAGATGCCACTGTTCAGTCTGTTCAGTTCTTTTATTCTGATGATCACCAGTCCTGAGAATCCTTTCAATACAATAGAAATAACAGAAGCAAAACACAGGATATAAATTATGCCCTTGGATAAATTTACATTTACCTGTTCAAGCTGCATCGTATTTTTGCTATACCTGTTATTAGAGGTGAGCAGATGTTATGCCTGTAATGACCTCATCATGCAGTGGATTATGGGATGCTGTGACCCAACACTTCTGACGGCACCATGAACTTTCAATTGGCATATCATTCTCTCAGCCTCCTGTCAGTCATGCGATTCACATCTCTATGCTCGCAGGCCCCCCTGGATATAGTCTGACATTGCAATCTTCAGTAAATTACCCTGTCACTGCCAATCTCAACGTTATCTCACAAACAATCCAGCAGGCAATCAAACTGCTCTGAATTGCCAGTTCAGGACCTGGGAGGCTAGAAACATCTCCATTCAATACCAAGAAGAAACCTCTGTATGATTCCTTTCATCTGGGAAGATTTTTATGCAGTTTTGTGAATTCTGACTTGCATACTTCAGATGTTGCAAGAATAGTTAGAAAAGACAGGCATAAAACCCTGACATGAATATACACAGGATTTACTTGTTTGGAACATTGGTACTTAAAATATATGGCAATATTCCCCCATACTAACTTATTCCTAGGTGGCAAGATTTGGGAGCTAGGATATTTTTACTTCATGCCAACTAGGTGATCCATCTAATTGCAATGGCAGGACTGAGGTACGGATCTGTTCAGCACAAGCCAGAACCTGGGCACTGCTCTTTGGTGTTCAAGGCTCATACACCACTGCACCGTTTGCATTCAGTTGCACTGCTGCTATATTTACTTCATTACTCTGCAATTTCTGACTCAATGTATGGAAGAGCATTGATTAGTGTCAAAGTAATTGTTCCTAGGTCACGTTTGCCTATTTTTCTCTCTGGAGGTATTATCACAAAATGGCTGAGGTTGGCAGGGACGTCTAGAGACCATCTGGTCCAACCTCCCTGCTCAAACAAGACTACCAAGAGAGACTACTCAGGACCATGGTCACACATCTCCAAAGATGGAGATTCCAAAACTTCTCCACGCAATCTGCTCTGTGGTTCGGTCATCCTCACCATACAAATGTGCTTCCCAGCACACATTTGTGCCTGGAGTTGTTCGTTCCCAGATGCAAGACAGCACTTCAAGAGGTTCCTATCAGCCTGTTTCTCCAGCCACATTGTGCCATTACAGATGAAGTAAATTGTTACAGAATCATTTAGTTGCGTTAGAGTCAGTTGATTAAAACAAGGGCTAGAAAAAATGTACCTTATGTAGGAGAAAACTCTGCCATAAGCTTGAATTTTAATTAGAATTCAGTACTTTATTTTTTAATATATATTTCAGAGCTTGTCGTCTTCCAGATTTCCTCAGGCACACTGAATTATTTATATGGTTAATTCAATGACAAACCCCTCACCATTAAGCCTCACCAAGACAGTGCTGCTTTTCACAGCATACACATCTGAGTTGAAAGTAGCCAGTTATCAGCTCTGCGTACTAAAGAGAAGAAACTGCAGAGGGAGTTAAGATGGTGCTAAACCTCCTTCAGCAGTTTGAGACCACAAGGAGTCCTGGCTTGGCATTAACAGAAAAGAACAAAGTAGGAAATCTTGATCTGATTTAAACTGGCAGCACAGAATTAGCTATCCACTGCTGTTCCTAATTCTTCTGAATTCCATTTTTTTTCAGAAACAAAGCAAGTGACATAGCATTCCTCTTGTAGGCTTCACCTCTGCTGTTGGACACACACATTTCTTGACTTTCTGTGAACCACATCACGAGCTTTATGGCAGAATTAACAACACAGCTGAAGAAAATTTTGAAGTATTACATGTAAGTAGAATAATCAACTTGTGCATGTCATGTTTTAAGATAACCTTATAACTGTGCTCCTCTTGAACATCGCTGTGAGGTCTAAAAAGCTCTCTGTAGAAACAATGATACATTTTACTGCTAATGTATTTAGAGCCTCATTACCTGAATCAGATGAGTTTTTGTTCTCATCAGATTCAGGTGCCTGGATTCCAGAACTGTGCCACACCTTTCTTTCGAAAGTTGACACTTGAGCTGTTGAGGGCTTTTCACACTCTTGCACTATCATTAGTTATCTCTTCATCTGATACTTTCACGTTGTGCTTCAGGTTCAAGTCATGATGCATATGAGAATGATTTAACTTTGGCCTGACATCCAGCTGCTTGAAGAAACGCAGTTTTGTTTCCCAAGCCAAGCTTCTGAGCACATGCTCAGTAGAGGGCATCCTCACACTTCCCTAGCTTCAGGAGCTGGTGGCTTTCAGAGTGTAATTCCTGGAAATTTTTCTTTTTTCCAATAAACATTTTAGTCTGATGATTAAAATGGAAGTGAGGAGGGAGGGAACAGCAGCTACTATGAACCCTGAGGGCAAAAGGGCCTTTGATCACTCTAAGGGCAAATTAGTTAATTTATCATGATCCGATTTTAATTATGTGTAGTATTAATATACCCAAGGTGAAAGAATTAGAGATGCTCTATCAGATTATCAAAAGAGCAGGCCTTCTCTCTGCCAACACAGGAATATTTCAATTGAACTCTAAAACTGCACACAGGAGTGTTTTCTACAGACAGGCTAGTACACAGCCCAGGATATCTGATTACCAGGAAACTTTATCTAATATTAAACTCAAATTTTCACTTCTGTAGCTCAGTCTAATTACTGTTAGCTATATTGGCACACATCATTCAAAATAATTCCTCAGAAGTTCTCGGTGCTAAGAAGCAAGGAAATGCATCTAATCCTTTTCCAGCCTTGTTCCTCAAGTAGTCAAACTGGACAGCCTCTCTGCAAGGTGTCAGGATATCCTGTACGCTGCTGGCTTTTATAACAAACTCTGAGCATCAGAGTGCTTTCAGAACTGTAAACCTAAACCCAACCTGTCATTCAGGAACAGCTGGATTGCAAATCCCATAAGCGAGGTAGAATAAACCTGGCATCAATGAAAAATGAGCATGTGTTTGACTGCCCCCAGAAAAATTCCCAAGGTTTTAAAGTACCCTGGAACAGAGCTTTAGTGTAATGATGGCCCTGCTTTCCTTACCCACATAGGATCCCTGTGCTGCCCAAAGTTCTGGCAGCTGAGTAAATCCTCATCCCTAAAAGCACCAGCTGGAAGAAACTACAGCAGGTGTAGCTTGAGGTATGCAGTTGGTGCTTGGTGGTCCTTAGAACTTGTGAATACTGGTGGATTACTGACGCTCCAATATGAAACCACACATTGCCTCTACTCCAAACTCCCCGTTCCAAGATTAAAATAAGTTTGAAAAAAAATCATACAATCGTGGAACGTCTTTGTTTTGGAAGGGACCTCAGAGATCGTCTACTCCAAACTCCCCACCAGGAGGCAGAGATGCCTCTCAAACAGACTCTGCAGCTCAGGACCTCATCCAACCTGGCCTTGATCACCCCTAGGGAGGAGGCATCCACAGTCTCCCCGGGCAGCCTTTTCCAGAGTCTCACCACCCTCATACAGAACAACTTCTTCCTAAGATCCAGTCTAAACCTACTCTCTCTCAGCTTAAAACTATTCCTCTTTGTCCTGTCACTGGATGCCGTTATGAAAAGTCCCTCTTCAGCCTTCCTGTAGGATCCTTCAAGTATTGGAAGGCAGCTCAAAGGTCTCCTCGGAGTCTTCTCTTCTCTAGGCTGAACATCCTCAGCTCCCTTAGCCTGTCCTCATAGCAGAGGTTTTCCGGTCCTTGGACCATCAAAATATCTTCACTCAGTTCCAGTGTACACTTGGATAACTATGCAGGAACCAGAGCTTCTCAAACATGGAATGTGCAGTCACTGAATTTCTTACTCTTACTTCCGCATGGGTTATAAGAGCAGGTTCCTGCAGTGACACATCCCATGAGGGATGGGGCAGGGATAAGCTGGCTAATGTGTGGAAAGGCGATTAGAGCTTGACATGAGGCTTGACATGAGGCTTTAACCGCATCGCACACAAGCACACTCATTAGCTCCTGTCAAACTTACACAACATCTACTTTTGATACAGATTTTATACTCCTGCCTTCATGACTCATTCTGGGTCCCATCCACAACAGATTTCAAGTACTCATTACATTTAATGTTCTAAAACTGACTATTGTGCAGGGGCTGGGAAGGTATTTTCTGCGCCAAAAGTATTCTGGGTATTTATATTGAGAACTTCATAAAATCTTTTGTCTGTGCTGAATTAGAGACCCCTGCTGAGGCAATGCTTGTTGAGGCAAGCTAAATTACATGATTTGCTTTTGTGCTGTGAAATACTTGTATTATCTTAAATGTCACGAGCCTGATGCAGTATCAAGGCACAGGATTTGTAATTTTCTAAAAGCAATTTTTTTCTAAATGTTTATTGCAGGAAGACACTTCTCTTTTCTTTCTATTTTCTTTCTGTCTAATTTCAGAGATGAGTTTTCTAAGACAATTCAAATAAGCAGCCTTTCCATCAGTCAAGTGCACTGTCCTGACAGTGAACTTCCCTAGAAATGTCATTTTTCTCGTGAACTGAAGAGAATGCAGACTGGAGCAGATAGCTGGCTTTCTCTCATTCATTATCTTTAATGTATTGTGCCAAACAGAATTACCACCAACTGTACTTCTTGGTGGGGTTACAGCTATATTGTAACAAAGTGGAAGGCAAAATCTGCCTTCTGAGAGATGCGCAACTCTCTTTGGAAGCCAAGTGCAAGGAAATTAAAATACATTTAAAAAAGAATATCCCACTTTGCATAACAAGCAAAGAATTCCTCATTCTATTTAGCTTAGTATCTGTACTGCTATGGGTTCCTTCCTTTCCTTCCCCATTTTAGTCCAGTAAATTACACTTTGAGTAGAAAATGTGATCTGTGAAGTGATATAAGCAGTGACTGCATTTAAGCTGCTGCTGCTTCTTTTTTAACATGCCAGCACCCATCCTTTCCACCTCGTTCAAATCTGAAGCAAACCAGTTGAACAAAAATTTTAGTTACTACGTCTTTGTTTTTTTTTCCAATCTGAGATTACATAATTTAACAGTCTTAACAATAATAATTATTAAAGTGTAATTTTGAATGGATGCGAAAGGTGGAAGAGGAGATAAAGGAGAAAAAGCTTAGAATGAGCAACCGCGGTGGGCAACATGAGCTGCTGGCTGGGCTGCAGAGCTAAGAGTTCTTATATCTCTCCCCAATTACCCACTGGGTTTGGGACAGAGACCGCTCAACATGAACTCTTGGTATGAAATGCATCCAGCATGTAGTGAAACTATACTTCAGAAAACAAAAAAATAGTTTTGCTATGCGTAACATTGTACATTTCACTTGGGAGGAAGTCTAAGGTCTAAGATGAAATCTAATTAAACATATAGACTTGAGAAGTGTGTCAGGGCCAACTGCATGAGGTTCAACAAGTCCAAGTGCAATGTCCTGCATCTGCCTTGGGCAAATCCCAGGCACAGATCCAGTCTGAGTGCAGAGCAGGCTGAGAGTAGCTCTGAAGAAAGAGACTTGGGTGCATCTGTTGATGAGGGGCTCACCATCATCTGGTAGTGTGCTCATGCAGCTAAGAAGGGTTGCTGGGCTGAATCAAGAGGAGTGTAGCCAGCAGGGCAAGAGAGGACATTCTATCCCTTTGTTCTGCTCTTGTGAGACCCACCTCAAATACTGCATTCAGTCCCCCTCCTACAAAGGGCACAGAGGTGTTGGAGCGAGTCCTAAGGAGGGCCACAAAGCTGATCCAAGGACTGGCACACCTCTGCTATGAGGATAGGGTGAGGGAGCTGGGGTTGTTCAGGCTGGACAAGAGAAGACTCTGGAGGGATCTTCTATCTGCCTTCCAANCGGAAGTTGAAATAGATAGTCTCTGAGGTCCCTTCC
>VWYK01101450.1:0-11343 GCA_013399775.1 Semnornis frantzii
CTTGACACCTATCAATAAATAACATCTCACTGGCATTTTTTTTTTTCGGGAAGTAAGCCATGTTGTGAATAGAGAAAGTGAGATAAAATGACTAAATCATGAGGGCAGATGATGGAACAGCAGCAAAATTGGTAGCAATTAATTTTTACCTCCGAATGGGCAGGTAATTTGAATATCTTGATTTGTGAGATATTGGCTAATAGGATTCATTAAAATAAATTTCTTGTGTATTTGAAGCTCACATTGTGGTGAACCCAATGCATTCCTTCCTTGTGGTGGATTCATGCTGCCTTTTTGATGGAAGCATCACCTCTTTTTAGTCATAGAACGGTCTGGGTGGAAGGGACCTTAGTATTTAGTTCCAACCTCCCTGCAGTCAGCAGGGACATTTCCACTAGACCAGGTTTTTCACAGCCTCATCCAATCTGGCCTTGAACACATCCAAGGATGGGACAACTTCTCTAGGCAATCTATTCCAGTGTCTCACCACCCTCACAGTAAAGAATTTCCTCCTTTCTTCTAGGTGTCTTAAATCTAACCTTTTTCCATTTGTAACTTTTATTCATTGTCCTATCAGTAGACTCTCTGATCAAGAGTCCCTTCCCATCTTACAGGCCTCCTGTAAGTACTAGAAGGCCACTATAAGGTCTCCCTGAAGCCTTCTCTTCTGTCTGAATAATCCCAACTCCCTCAGCCAGTCCTCGTAGCAGAGGTGCTTCAGTCCTCTAATGCATCTGCATTGCTCACTGGATCTTCAAATTGCATTTCCTCTTCTCTCTCCTCCCTTTGATAGGGTGTGCTTGGTCCCCATGCTCATGATCTACCTTCCATAAACCAAGGCATGTGTGCTGACCTCTGCAAGCTAGAGCAGACCTCCTAACACTGATTACTCTTGGACCATGTTGAATATATCTGAAGCATTGTAACAATTGTATACTTGTTGCTGTAATAAGACAGAAGCTAAGATTCTGATACAATCCAACCTGTAGAATCTCAGCTTGAGATAACAGAATCATAGAATTGTGTAGGTTGGAAAACACACCTTTGGGATCATCATCCAGTCCAACCACTAGTGCTGCACCATGCGTGGTGACTGAACCACTGCCCTGGGCAACCTGTTCCAGGCCTTGACAACCCTATTGGGGAAGAAGTTGCTCCTCATGTCCAACCTAAACCTCCCCTGGCACAACTTGAGACCATTTCTCTTGTCCTATCACTTGTCACTTGCGAGAACAGACCAACACCCACCTCATTCCAACCTTCTCTCAGGGAGCTGTAGAAAACAAGAAGGTCTACACTCAACCTCCTTTTTGCAGGCTAAACAACCCAGTTCCCTTATTAGACATGTCTTCTATGCCCAGAAAATGTCATGTTTGAGAACATGTCATAGGAAATTGTGATATCTGTAATTTTTGCTGTGCTGCAAGCTCTCTTGTCCCTCTGAACTGGAAGCCAACCTTCTTATGTGATCTATCATCAACTCTGAAGTACATGGCCATATTCCTAATCCTATCAGTGGAGCCCAATGAAGTGTCTAGAGGTGATCATTTTTCTAGGCCTCTTCAGGTCAGTGGCATTAGCTATCAATCAAAAAAACTGTGAAAGAGCCTGTTGAAGTTCTGCCAGCTCATTTTGCCCCAAACTGTGGGGCAAGCTGCCAACAGCTTGCAGGGACCCACTGAGCATGCCAGCTTGATAAAAACACAGATATGAAGACAGCGTAATTGAGAAGGCTCTGGGAATGGTCATAGACTCATTGAATGGTTTGGGTTGTAAGGGGCCTTTAAAGATCATCTAGACCAACCCCCCCTGCACTCAGCAGGGACATCTCCAACTAGATGAGGTACTCAAAGCTCCAAACAACCTGACCAAGAATGTTTCCAGGGATGGGGCATCTACCAGGGCAACCTGAGCCAGGATCCTGCCTGCTAAAGCAAGGTTGCCTAGGATCACAATGTCCAGCAGGTTTGGAATATTTCAGCTTGGAGACTCCGTAACCTCTCTGGGCAGCCTGCTCCAGGGCTCAAACACCCTTAAAAGAAAGAAATTGTTCTTCATGTTCAAGTGGAACCTCCTGAGTTCCAGTTTGTGCCTGTTGCCCGTTGTCCTATCACTGAGCACTGACAAGAGTCTGGCCTCATCTTCTTGCCCCACCATGCTTTATCTCTTTCTGAGCATTGAGAAGATCCCCTTTCAGATTGCTCTTCTCCAGGTTAAACAGCCTCAGGTCTTTTAGCCTTTCCTTTTCTGAGAGTTCCCTCAGCATCTCCATTGTCTCTCCTGGACTCTCTCCGGTAGTCGCTTGCCTTTCTTCGACTGGGGAGCCCAGAAGCAGGCCCATTTCTCCAGATATGGCCTCACTAGGGCAGAACAGACAGGGAAGAGAACCTCTCTCAGCCTGCTGGCCATACTCTTTCAAGTGCACCCAAGGAGACCATTGCCCTTCTTACCTGCAGGAACACATTGCTGCCTCGTGGTGAGCATGTCCACCAGCACTCCCAGTTCTTCCTCAGTGGAGCTGCATTCAAGCAGGTCAACCCCTCATGTCGACCAGTGCAGGGGGTCATTCCTCCACATGTGCAGGACCATACCCTTACCCTGGTTGAATTTCATGACATTCCATTCCATTCCATTCCATTCCATTCCATTCCATTCCATTCCATTCCATTCCATTCCATTCCATTCCATTCCACCATTCAACTCTCCTGTATTTCCTAAAATGTATTCCCAGATTATGTTAGACAGTGACAGAGGTTAGAAGGAACACTCTATATTTTGTTTTCTCTTCTTGGATGTACTTGAAGGAAATTATTACCCTATTAAATCTTTTAACTCTTCAGGTTTATTCTTTGCTTGCTGCAGGGAACAGAATATATTGTTGCCATTAAAATCTTCCTCTTGGTGTTTATAATGTACTCTATACCAAACTACATCACCAAGGAATAAACACTTTTGATCTAAGTCTTATCTGTGGCACAGTTTACATGGTAAAAAGTCTGTTGTAGTGTTAAGCACTCTCATCTTTATTCATGTCCTGAGATGATTCAGGCTTCCTTGTGTGAATTACTGCATCAGGATCACTTTTAAAACCTCTACTAGGTTAAGCTGGTGTCTGAAATAAACAAGAGATTTGTTTTGAGTTCCATATAGTATGGTTGTACTGGTTCCCTTGGCTAGGGCACCAGTGTAATTGGGATGTTTATTGCTTTAATAACTGTTGATGAATGCTGAGTTGGGAGGGAACTGCAAGGTTTTGCACCTCTCAAATTGATGCTTTTTGATGAGAAGTTCACTCAGATTGGCTACCTAACAAACTGCGATGTCCCTACCTAGACTCATAAATTCATAGATTGATAGAATGGTTTGAGTTGCAAGGGACATTAAAGATCATCTAGTTCCAGCCCCCTTGGCATGGACCTTCCACTGACTGGGTAGCTCAAGGCCTTGTCCATCCTGGCCTTGAACACCTCCAGGGAGAGGGCATTGACAACCCATTTCAGTGTGTCACTACCCTCACTGTAAAGAATTTCTTGTTAGTATACAGTCTAAATCTTCCCTCCTCAAGATTCAGTCCATTGTCTCTCATCTTGTCACTGCAAGACTTTGTAAAACATCCATTCCTGGCTTTCTTGTAGCCTCCTTCAGGTACTGGCATGAAAGCAGAGGAATTTAAGGTTCTTTAAATATGTGTAAAACCAGAAAGGAGTGATACTAGCAGCTACCTCTGAGTGTTGGTAATAGCAGGAGGACCAGTAGCTCACCCCTCTCTGAGCTGTGCCAACAGTAATTACTGTGCTAAATTCCTTCTGTTTGTTCATTCTGACTGTAAATTAAGAAGTAAGGATTTGGAACTCGTCTAACATGTAACTTGATGAGGTTTGCAAATAGAGATGTGTCTTCAAAGAGTCATTTAGAGCAATTATTTTGGAGTAGTTCTTTGCTGATAGAGACAAAATAGACTATTAAAAACCAGGGGGAAAAAAGAAAAATAAGATCAGTGCTGCAATTATTTTCCTAATGTACTCCAGTTTATGGCTTTTTATCCTGGAATCACAGAAATTCCCCCTTTATTATAACGTTTTTTTCTACATTAGCAGAGACTTCAAATTGCTGTACCCATCGCTCCTTGGAAATCTTACAGCTGAGGAGATGAGATCGCTCTATATTTAGATGGATTCTTCTGAGTGCAATGGGCTGACTCGAGATCTTCATTTGAATATTTCAGCGTGTATTTTTATTTCTGGAAAGGCAACCCTTTGCCTTTTAAAGGAAACTGTTTCCTCAGGGCAAATGTGGAGTGCCGCAGCTGCTGCGTGCAAAAGGCAACTGCACTGGGACATATGGATCCTTCTGTCATGCTGGGATCTCAGGCTTGTGTCTTCCTACAGGCAGATTGGATTAGAACAGATTCAAGACCTTGGAATTAGTAAGGTCAAGATAATGTGGTCCCCTGTAAAGAGATCATAGAATGGTTTGGCTTGGATGGGGACCTTAAAGATCATCTAATTCCAACCCCCACTGCCATGGTCAAGAACACTCTCCAGCAGACCAGGTTGCTCAAGGCCTTGTCCAGCCTGGCTTTTTAACACCTTTAGGAAGGGAACATCCGCAACTTCTCTGGGCAGCCTGTTCCAGTGTCTCACCACCCTCACTGTAAAGAATTTCCTCCTAATACCTAGTCTGTCTCCCCTTCTCAAGCTTTAAGCTGTTCTACCTCATCCTATCACTACAAACCCTTCTAAAAGTTCCCTCCACAGCTTTCTTGTAGGCCCCCTTCAGGTACTGGCAGGCCACTATGAGGTCGCCCTGGAACCTTTTCTTCTTCAGGCTGAACAGCCCCAACTTTCCTGGCCTTTCTGCATAGGAGAGGTGCTCCAGCCCTGTTGTCATCTTTCCGACCTCCTCTGGACATGCTCCAATAGTTTGATGTCCTTCTTGTGTTGTGGTCCCCACAGCTGGATGCTGTACTCCAGGTAGAGTCTCATGAGAACAGACTAGTGGGGGAGAATCACCTCACTCATCCTGCTGGCCAGATAATAAATCTCAGTGAATCTTTGCACAGAGACAGTAGCAATTTATTTTCATGTCAACTAAATCAGACAGAAATATAAATTTTGGTTTAGTTACTTCTCTTATAAGAGAGGTTGTTCACTCATCTTTAATTCATTTAGGGTAGCTTTCTTAAAGGTCAATGCCTTTCAGACTACAAAAAGAAACCTCTGATGCTTTGAGGCTAAGAAGTCATCATTCATCGAGGTTTGCACAAAAAACACAACATAGTACTTAGCTTCCAGGGTTCCCTGAACAAATGATTTCAACATAGATTGTGGTGACTTCTTGCCCTCCAAAGGAGACAGTAAATCCTATCTGCAGAGTCATGAATACCTGTAGCTTTCTGTGAGAGGCTTCAGGCTTTCTTTGTGTGGTTTTTTTTTTTTGTTGGTTGTTGGGTTTTTTTGGGTTTTTTTGGCTTTTGGGTGTTTCTTGGTTTTTTGGGTTTTTTTGTGTTTTTAACCCATCTGTGGTGAAAAGGCATTATTCTGGCTTAGCCATGCCAGCTTTTGGTCTCAGCAGGCCTAAATTTCCTATTTTAACCTTCATGCCCTTTCCTAGCTGTAGTGGTTTTGAGACTCAGGTGCCTTTAAGATGACCACAAAGGCAAACTCCTCCAAGACATAGAGAGTTTCAAGACAACATACAGAATCCCAGGATATAGTAATATGTTATTCTACTCTGATTTCCAGTATCACGCTCTTTAAAGCAGTGCCTAGCTGATATCATGCTCTTCTTCTCCTTTCTCTTCTCCTCTTATGTCATGGTTTGCGTGGGGAAGACCGTTTCTAGCTTGCAGGGAATTTTACATCAGGTGTTGTAGGCCTGAGGTGGGGAGGGCAGTTTCGGCCTACTGTCAGGCCTGCTGAGGTTGGAGGGTTGGAGGATTCTGGAAGATTTTGGTCTGGTAGGCTCAACCTAGTTTGCGAGTGGGTTCATTCTATCTGAATGCCTTCTGTACATACATACTTGTAAATAGAATCTCCATCATCAGTGTGCAGCATTTTTATTTTACTCCTTAAAAGGAGTAAATATATTTTCTGTCCTCTGGTCTCGAGTAGCTCATGGCTCTAAACCAGGACCCTAACCCATTCTCATTCCTCTTCATACCAGCTCTGCATTAATTTCCCTCCTAAACATTTATAAAATCATGGAATGCTTTGGGTTGGAAGGGACCTTGAATCGTTTTTGTGGTCTCCTTTCGGATCTCCTTCAACAGGTCCTTCCATGTCTCTCTTGTACTGAGGACTCCAGAGCTCTAGACCCCACCTGCAGTGCTGAGGCCTCAGCGGAGTAGAGCAGAGAGGCAGAATCCACTCCCACCACCTGCCGCTCATGCATCTGGGGATAAGCCCAGGACAAATTGGCTTTGGGTTTCGAGTGTGTGCTGCCAACCCATGTTCAGCTTTTCGTCTACCAGCACCCCTAAATCCTTCTCCACAGGACTGTTCTCCAGCCCTTCATCCCCTGACCTGCGTTGATACCAGGGATTGCCTCAACTTGGGTGCTCGTGAGGTTCACATGATCCCACTTCCCAAGCTTGTGGAAGAGCCAAGTCTTATCCAGAATTTTAGATGTCAGTTTATATTCTTGTGGCTAAGCAGAGTTATTTGGCAGGAGTCGATGTGTCCAACCTTCACACAAGTGCTATTGTATCGTTTTTTACTTTACATGCACAGCCCTGGATTGAACAGCACATTGTGCTACAGTATGTTAGTGGCAACTTTTAAAGCTGTCAGCAGTTGGGGAGTCATCAGTGTAACCACATGATGTATCAGGCAAGGGGCTGAGAAAAAAGGATTATCGGTGATGTTGATGAAACAATGGGAGATACCGTGTACAGCAACGTATCTATTGAGAAAAAGCCTTCAGAAATGAACTGTATTATTTCTCACTCACTTCTTCTGTCAGTGATTGAGGCATTTCAGAGCACAACCAGGAAAATAATAGGTTGCTTTCACAATGGTAGAAGGTTTAACAAATGCTCAGTCATTCATCCAACATCATTGCTGTCATCGGGAAGAGCTGTGGTGTGTGCCGTTAATGCTTTGCTTCGTTCTTAGCACCACTTGTGATTCAGATTCAATCTCCCTGCAGTGAAGGACTGAACATTTCAATCTGCTATCTATACAGCTGTAGACAAGAGAGTTAATTCAGGGTGAGGTTGAATGCAGAGGCTTTGTGGAAGACATTACACAGAATAGTAGAATTGTTTTGGTTGGAAAGGATCTCTAAGGTTGAGTACAACCGTCAACTTACCACCATGAACATTAAACCATGTCCCAAAGTGCCATGTTTACACATTTATTGAGCACCTCCAGGGACAGTGACTCCACCAACTCCCAGGCAGACTGTCCACTCTTGCAGGAAAGATTTTTTTTTTCCCTAATATCCAACCTAAAGCTCCCCTGGCACAATTTCAGGCCATTTCCTGGCATTCTATCACCTGATAGTAGGGAGAAGAGACTGACCCCCACCTCACTACAACCTACTTTCAGGTAGCTGTAGAGACCAATGAGGTCTCCCCTCAGACACCTTTTCTCCAGGCTAAACAAACCCAGTTCCCTCAGACCTTGTAAGACCTGTTCTCTAGACCCTCCACTAGCTTAGTTGCCCTTCTTTGGACAAGCACCAGCAACTCAATGTCCTTCTTGAAGTGTGAGGGTAACAAAACTGAACCCAATATTTNCTTCTTTGGACAAGCACCAGCAACTCAATGTCCTTCTTGAAGTGTGAGGGTAACAAAACTGAACCCAATATTTGAGGTATGATCAGTGCCAAGTACAAGAGCACACACAAATTACAGAATGATAGGGTAGGGGTTGGAGGGGACCTCTGGATATCATCTAGTCCAGACCCTCCTGCTAATGCAGGTACACAGCTTAGTTAGATTGCACAGGAATACATCCAAGGAGGTCTCAGGAGATGGAGGGTCCACAACCTCTCTGGGCAGCCTGTTGCAGTGCTCCATCACCCTTAAAGAAGTTTCTCTTTAAGTTCAAGTGAAACCTCCTGTGTTCTAGTTTGTACTCATCATAGCTAGAAAAGTCTCCCTTCTGTCTTGATTGGCCTTGATCCAGCCCATAGCACTTATCATTACTGCCACCAAGATCAGCCAAAACCACACCAAAAGGGTGACAGAGGTGATCATCTAACACTGGCCATGTAACAGCCCCAGCAGCTGCCTATACATTCACTTACCCTGGATTTGGATCCATTCCAGGGTCCTAGAGGTGAAAGGCTGGGAATGTTAAAAACCCATTCATCCTCAAGCTGAGATGCAGTCAGTTGTTGGGGGCTTGAGCCTTAATGACCAGCGGTGTGGTCCATTAGAAACAGTAAATATTCCAGCTAGCCTGTGCAGTGCTCTTCAGGCTTTGTTTCTAGTTAGAAATTTTGTCAGTTAATTTAAAAAGACAACAACAACAGCAGGTTTTGTTTTTATTTGTCTGGAAATAAGACATAACAACCCTCTTGGAACAGAATTTTCTTCTGCCTTTATCAATGTGGACCTCTGAGAGAAATGTTCAAAACTGAAACATTTTCTCTTTATTTTAGGTGTTTTTTCCCTCATTCATTTTGTATTCCTGTGGCTCACTGTGTACAAATCAATATAATAGCTCTTTGGTTCCGATGTAGGAGTTGTAGCTTTGAATGGAAGCATTAAGTTGTCTTCAAGAAGCCGTTTCGGTCTCGGTAATTTGGAGGCTTGTTGCTAATATTTAGCAGGTGCAATTTGTACTTTAACACTTTGTGCTTAGCTGCTTTCTCCTCTTTCGCTGATCTTGCTTACATCTCCCCCTATGTGTTTGAGCACCTCCAGAATGCGCTGTTGTCTCTCCCAGAATTTTTACTCATCCAAGTAGCCTCTGAGTGTTTGCCCCATTCTGGAAGAGGCCAGTGGTTTTCTCTTCCCAGGAGTCATTGGTAGAAAACATTTTATCAGAAGGTTTGTACTCCCTCCTGCAAAAAGGAGCTGTTGAGGCTTTCTTCTCTTTCTTTGCCCTGTGGCTCTTGAGAGCAACCTGAGAACTGGTGTCTGGAGCTTTGCACCCAGAGTCCACATTACATTCAAGCTTAGCAGTTGTACTGGCAGGAGGACCTCTAGCATTCCTCTTGAGCTAATGTTTTTTTGTTTATTCTAGTATTATGTTCATTAATTCACAGAATCATAGAATGATAGCACTGGGAAAAGTCTGCTGGAGATCATCTAGTCTAACCCTCCCATGAGAGCAGGTTGAACTACAGCAGGTTATACAGGACAACATCCAGGAGGATTTCAAATGACTCCAGAAATGGAGACTCCACCATGGATGGAGCCTCTTTCAGTGCTCTACCACCCTCAACATAAAGAAGTTCCTCCTCATGCTTGGATAAAACTTCCTATATTCAAGTTTTTGACTGGTACCTGTTGTCCTGTCACTGGGCACCACTAAAACAAGCATGGTCCCATTCTCCTGGCACTCATTCTTTAAGTATTGATAAGCACTGATTAGATCCGCAGTCATTCTTCTCTAGACTAAAAAACCCTAAGTTCCTCAACCTTTCTTTGGAAGAGTGATGTTCCAGTCCCTTATTTGTCTTTGTAGCCCTTTGCTGTACCCTCTCAAACAGATTCTTATCCTTCTTGAACAGAGAAGTCCACAACTGCATGCAGTACTCTAGATGAGGCCTCACCAGGGCAGAATAGAGCAGGGAGGAGAACTTCCTCAACCTGCTGGCTGCACTCTTCTTAATACACTCCAGGATGCCAGTGGCTTTCTTGGCCTGCTCATCTCCTACAAGTAAGGCACATCACAGTTGCCTGGATGTGAAGGCAGTAGCTCAAGTTTTAGGTAGATTGATGGGTGTGAGCATGCCATGTGTAGGTCTTGGTGGAATAATCCTCGAAGTCATCAATGTCAGGGCCCAAGTTTGCAAATCTGAGCTAAGGTTGTTCCTTGCGCCACTGATGTGCAAGCACATGCTGGTGAAACAGAGACAGCAATTGCACGGAAAGGTGTTGTGCCAGCAAACTGTCTTCTGAGCAGCAGCAACAAAAAGTGTGATAAACTTTTGTTTCCTATCCTATCAAAACAGTGCAGTAGAATAATCTCATCATCTCAAGGAGAAAATGATGGACTTTCCCCTGATGCATTATATGTAGGTCACTTGCCTCATTTGTGAGAAGTCAATATATTGCCCTCTTGCTGTGGAAGCCTCACAGAACATGGGCATTCAATTCCAAAGCAGTTTCCATTGGCATTTCTTTAATAAACTCTCACAATTTATAGACTTGTGTTTTACATCTTCTCCTTGTGCCCCCAGAATTTGTCCTAGCTGGCTATGAAGAACTTGAGATATTGAGTTGTTACTCTTCTTGATTACATCAATAAAATCCATTTGTCTTGTTAAGTGAGTAGCTCCATTTGGCATGTGGAGCAATCCTAGATTCTATATTTTTGGGATGGAAAACAATATCTGAGACAATGATTAATTATCTGAAAATCACAACTGACGAGCCAGGAGCTCAAACCAGCCATGCTTGCCCACAGCCATGTCTGTCCTGTATTGCTAACACAACACAGTCCAGTTACCACAGCAGCTTCAGCTGCAGTTTCCAGGTGGTGATCTGTGATTATTAGATGTTGAATGCTTCTCATACTCAAGAACATTTTGGGGGTTTTTAGATGGTAAAACTTAATCTTTCGAAAAACAAAATAAAAAAAAACTCCACAAACCCACATGCTATCACTATGAAAGACAGGAGATGGAAAAAGAAAGCTGCTCAGTGAAGGGGTGGTTGCATTTTGGTTCATACTGTCTTACAGACAATCCCAGTATGGTGAAGGTGGGAAGGGATCCATGGAGACCATCTAGTCCAACCCCACCACCAGAGCAGGTTCAACTAGAGCAAGTTGCACAGGACGTCATCTAGATGAGTTCTGAATGACTCCAAAGATGGAGACTCCACCACCTTTCTGGGCAGCTTCATCCAGTACTCCACCCACCTCAAAATAAAGAAGTTCCTCATCATGTTAGACGGAACGTCCTACGTTCATATTTGTGTCTGTTACCTCTTGTCTTGTCACTGGGCAGCACTGAAAAAAGACTGATCCCAGCCTCCTGACGCCCACCATTTAAGTACTGATAAACATTGAGAAAATTCCCCCTAAGTCTTCTCATAAGAAGAAGCCTAAGTTATGCTTCTTCATATCAAATGGTCACGTTCCCATATTACCAAATCCCTGTCTCTCTTATTCCAATTGTAATTCTGGTGGGGGCTTGGTTTCATAGAATCATAGAGTGCCA